>CALNXK010000330.1:0-40000 GCA_942486035.1 Porites lobata
TGCCGCGAGTGTGAAAGTCTCTAAAGTCTCTCTCCGATTGTTTTATTCATATTTATTATTCTTATTTTATTCGGAAAGAATCAATTATTGATATTCTATGGCATCATTCCACCCCCGCTTACGGGCGTATGAGATATAATATGGCCAACGAGGTACGTAAGGCCTGCACGTATCCGGCCAACGCGAGTTCTCGTGGAATAATTGTCGATTATTGTGTGTTCAGTTCAATGCAACATCAAATGAATTTTTCTATCAATTGATAGCATCATTATTGTCACGGCTTCCTTCTGCAATAATATCTGTACCTTCTTTATCTTAGGTACCAGCTTAGAGAGTTTAAAAAAAAAAAAAAAAAAAAGTGACTGAGAGGGCACGCTACAGGAGTCCTCTAACAGAACAATCGTAGGCGAAGTAGTTGAAAATGAATAAGACGAGACCGAAGATGTTTATCATTGTATTGAACCATTTTATCGATTAGAAACAAAAATAATCTATAATATTTCAGCACTATGAAGGGGGAGGGAGGCAGGGAGGCAGGGAGGGTCAAAGTTATTTAATATTTAATGAGAGCTTAGTTAGCATTTTTAATATGGGACCATTAATTGACTTTAGATTCAATCGGAGAAACTATAATAATTTGTCTCAGTTTGCTGTCATTTTCTTACAATTAAAATATAATGGCACCTAAATGTTGTCAATGGTAGAATTATATATAGAACAAAATGAAAGAACAGACGATGTTTTTGTAAGTAAGAGACTCAAGAGAACAGACCTGTCGAAGAATCAGTAAGCATGGACAGAACAGCAAATGGAAGCTGCTTCAGTTTGATAAATCCAGAAACACTAAAAATTGGGCAAACGGTTGCTCTGAGCCTGATACTTGTTGTTTCGTTGGTTGGGAATTCTCTCATCGTATTAATTGTTTACAAAACACCAACTTTGAGAAAACCGATAAATATGTTGATCGCAAATATGGCCATGTCTGACCTGCTCTATCCAATATTCTTTGTTCCTGCTCGTCTGGCAGAATGGCACGCTGGCTCGTGGCTTATTGGTGGTACCCTTGGTCAGGCCTTGTGCAAGATACACATTTTTCTTGTTGATGTTTCCTCGTTAGTGTCGATTCAGAGCCTTGTTCTGATAACAGTGGATCGATTTGTAGCTGTTGTAGTTCCACCCGTTCCCTCTCGTAAGTAGAAAGCGGTGTCTATTCTTCATTGTCGCTACATGGATCGTCGCAATGGCCGTTCATTCGCCATATCTTGTTGCTTATAAACTTGGTAAATACCCAGAACGACTGATGTGCAAAGGTCTGTGGCAGGAAGCCTTCGGAGGAAACACATATCCAAATTACATCTTAGCAGTTGCTATCGTGTTTTTCTACATTCCCTTTGTCCTCTTGGTGATACTGTACTCCGACATCCTGATCAAGCTTAAAACCAAGTCCATCCAGGTGAGCAGTCAGCCAACGCTGAGCAACAGAGGACAAGAAGAAACAGAAACGTGCTTAAGATGGCTATTACTATCGTGGTAGTGTTTTTCATTTGCTGGATACCCTTAATCAGTAACGCGATAATAGACAAGAATTTCAGTGCACCAGACAGTCTCATTTTTTCTTCTTGTAGTTTTCATATATACCGTACTGTCACCTTCTTTATGGCGTTCGCAAACTGTGCTATTAACCCGATTATCTGCCTCATTCTAAACAGTAACTACCGCCAAGCTCTTAAGAGACTTGTGAGTTGCTGTGCCGCCGATGCAGTGGAATATTAACGTTTGAAGACTGACAGCCGGGTCTGAAGAGATTCATTAAAAAAAGAAGACCAATAACAACTAATATGTTATGTAAAATAACAGCGAAATCACGAAAGAAATGCTTGTGAATTATGTTTTCGGCTGCAAAGTAATCTGGAGCACGCCCTAACCCTAACTCTAGGAAGGGTGGAAAATGTTATTGTATGAACGCATTTTCAAAGTATAATTTTGCCGAAAAACGCCGATCGAAGCCAGTAGAGCCGTTTTATTATTCTGTTCACTGAAACAGCTTCTGGATGGTTTGCTGCAGAACCGGCAAGACATCCAAAGAAAACGGTATGATATTAGCAGATCGACATGCAAACTCTGAAACCTAAGTAAAGGAGCGCAGGCAGACTTATTTCTACCACGAAGCAAGACGAGGGACTTGAGCATAGGTGAAAGAAGAGGCCAGTTAGCCACGGTCGTCCTACATTGTAAAGACAACTGATGTGTCTGAACTAAAGTGCCTTAGAGTATACTCAGCTGAAGCGTTTAGAAAAAAAATCAAGAGTTACCGCTGGAAGTTAGTTGATAACAACAAAGAAAGTCTTTCAACACAGACAGGCATACTAAAGTGTTCAGCCTACCCTTAGTTGTCATCACCAGAATCACCCCGAGCACCTGTCCAGTCACGTGCACCGGTGCCATGTTACAAATATGGCGTGAACAAACATTTTTCTTTCTTTTTGCGAATAATAACTAGGGAATGTTGGAAAAATGGACTGCGTGACTGTCACGCTGTGAAAGTAAACTTTGTTCCTTTTGATCTCGTTACTTAGTGATAAATTGTAATGACGTGATGTAGGTTTAGGATTTTGAAACTATAATCATCTTTGTAGCATGGACATTAAATTGTGAAGTGATTCGAGTCTGTAGGTCGTTTTAACGTGAATATTTTCTGGAAAATCTCTTCTGTTAGAAGCAATCGGAAGATTCCTGACAGGGCAACTTGAAGGGAGAAAATTGTGTATACCCTGACGCCGAGTGAGAAATTAGTAGATTTTTCGCTGTTTGTGCGAGGAACAATTTAAAGACTTTTTCCTCTGTTTCAGCTGTAGCATTTTCTACGGAATGCTTCATTTCCCTCGTTTATATGTTGCCTATAGTCACCGACGAAGTCCGCCATGTTTTAATTTGTTATTGTGTAAAACTTGATGACATTAAGAAGTGCCGTCAGTATTCCGTTTTATTCCAAATATTCTGCTCAGCTGATCTGTATTTGGAATATCTGTTCCACTTAGTTTAGAACTGGAGTAACAGGTCAATCGAACGGATATTCCGGATCTTTCAATTGTATTCCTATTGAGCTCTAACCAAGTTAGAATCGCATCGTGCTTCGGTTATTTCTTAGAGCATTAGAGACGTGTGAAACGAGCTTTGTTGAAAGAGACGTGCCACCATAAATAATAATAGTCGGATAATAATTTTCCGCTTTTGTATAAATCGTATGAAAACTAGCTAGAGAGACGTGTATCTCGTTGTTTAACATTCTGACTTCAGCTGTCTTAGCGTTAGGCATTAAGCCATAATGACCTTACATCTTCTATTGCATGCTGATTCTGAGATGTGAAAGACGAATAAATTTCAAATTAATACAAAACGTCAAAGGTTTAGTGAACAAAATTCTATTTGTTTAGTCACTGGCATGAGCTTCGCTCTAGTATTTATGACCTGTGTGTGTACCTTATATCGCGGCAAATATGACCTCTTTGTCACGGTATTTTATTAATTTGACGTCTCCATTATTGCAAAAAGCCCAGTGAGGGCGAGTCGACGAGTCTTAGGGACCAGTCATAATTTAAGTTAAAGGGGGGGAGAAATTGTTTTTTATTCCAAATTTTTTCCAGACCCCCACTAATAGCACCCATGTTTTTTAGGTACCCCCCTTCAATCATGTTAAAAGATTTAAGGGCCCCCCTTTCTTATACATAATACCCAAATGGTAATAACAAATAACATTTTCTTTACTTTACCGTTCTTACTCACTGTCACTTCCGAATGTGCCAACTAACAACAGAGAAGCACTTCACACTAAACTGAGAAAGAGATTTCACCTAGAGCCTCTCAAACAGCTTATAGAGCAAGGATATATCAGTGATTGTGTTATAATTGAGATAAGACAAGCCATCGAAAGGTGAGAGGCCGACAGGACCGCTTCAAGGAAGAAAGAAGATAATCAGCCAAAGCTTACTGCTTTTTATATGAGCAGTACATGCTCTAATAGCAAAAAACTTGACGGTGACACAGACAGTGAGTCCACGTCAACCTCATTTACAAATATTGATTCGGATAGTGAGATTGCATAACATGACTTTATGCATGTAATCATTTGTTAAAATGCCGATGAGATTGTTTCAGTGTTACACAATAATGGATGTTGTGTTGGTGAACCTACTATTTGAGCATTAAATCTTTTTGTCAAAATGCTGATTAAATTGTTTTAGTATTACACAATATAGGTCTTCGTGTAAAACTGAATCAAAATCAGGTCCTTTAATACTCAAACATCATGCTGCTCAGTAGGGATGCTACTTAAATGAAACCTGAAGACCCCCCAAGGTCATCTTTTGGCATTTTAAGGCCCCCCATATTCCATCCAAAAAAAATTGAAGGCCCCCCAATTTCTCCTCCACCCCCCTCCAACTTAAATTATGACTGGTCCCTTAGAGCTCCTAGGGAATTAATTTCAAGGGCGAATTCTGCAGTTGTTGACTACATTTATTGAAATGGAAAAATAGCAGAAAACATAATGTAAGCCAAATCAATGCAGTATAAACAGTGTATACCTTCCTTTCTGTGATCTTGGATAATGTAAACCGAAAAGAAATAATATGCAAATATAAGAAAAGGAAAGTGTTCAAGAACGGGGCGAGAGAACCCCTGGGCTGCTACTCTAAAAGAACCAGTTCCACGACTTATTCGAACGCTTGTCTGTGATTGGGCAAAAAAATATTTTTTGTGCCCAATCAGAAGCCAAGCATGTATTGTGCTGCCTTCGTAACCTTCTTATACGAAAGAGTTCACCTGCAAACTCGACTGTTTCCTCTCCGCCCCTGAAAAAAATCAGTCTGGCTCGTGCGGGAGAGTTTCTTCGAGAAGAGGTTTCAGTGAATTCAAAATGAGCCCTTAAAGTCTACTCTACCAGTTTCATTCGATCTTCTTGTATCACTGAAGAGAAACATTTAACAACAAATTTACAAACTTTAAAGGTCGAAAAAATGTCTCCTGCACGCGCCTGCATGAGTATGCCGAGCAGACGTAAACAAACACGCAGACGATTTCGCATGAACAAGCCTAGAAGTACCCTGGTATTTACGAATTGACCTTCGAGCAGTCCACAGGCGGATTTCTTCAATTGTTACATTTTTCGTTTTATTTTGGTTTGGTAACATGCTAAATTATGGGGTAAGATTTCCGTATAACCCCATACACTTATTATGCATGCATGTTTCCACTCTATTCATTTTCATAATTATCAAGTAGTATGAAATTGCTACGTGCATGATAATTGTATGAGTTTACACTGAAATTTTACCAATTATGGCTTTTCAGTGGGGCCTATTTTTACTGAAAAAAATTCTCCAAGAAAGCGCTCCTGCAGGAGCCAAACATGCACGGCCAACAGTCGAGTTTGCAGGTGAACATTACAAGCCTCAGCGTTCCGGAAGTTAAAAAATGCGGCGCGCCTGGGGGGTGTACTTCGTCCGTCCCCCCATAAGTTCTCTAATGGTCCGTCCCTTAATTAAAATCGTGTTCAAACCACTGTGGAGGAAGTCTGTTTATAATTGTGTCGATAAATGCACTTCTGACTTTCATGAGGCTCGATTTTGAATGAATTATCAAAAATTTTGTTAAGCGAGAAGTCTACCTACGGTTCCTGGGAAAAGGAACTTTTATAGTGGCGCAACACAAATTTTCCGAAAGTCGAGGATGTGCTGACAAACCATTCACTATATCTATGCGACTAAAGGAGGGTATAAGGTATATAACACGTTTAGCATTTCGACCCATAGACGAGAAAAATAAATTAGACAGTTGCCCTATGTCCTTTCTGGTTTATCTAGGTAGAAGTCCTGGCATATAATTATGCCCGAGCGCTTCTAGGATATAAAACACGTTTAGCATTTCGACGCGAAAAAAAAAAAAAAACAATTGAAAGCTGTTCCATATCCTTTCTGGTTGATCCAGGTAGAGCTAGTCCTTGCATGTTATTCATGCCTGACCGTTTCCAGGATATATAACACGTTTAGCATTTCGACCTGTAGAACAAAAATTAGGCAGTATTCTACATCCTTTCTGGTTCATCCAGGTAGAAGTCCTTGCATTATATTATTATGCCTGATTGCTTCTAGGATATACAACATGTTAAGCATTTCTTATCACACTTTCATCCTCGTCGATAAAACACAAGTTATAGTCAAATTAAGAGGCCGCTTTGAATCGATACGATTTCATTTGCATTTCTCCAAATTGTAGAGGGGCTGAATATTAGTTTGAAGGGTGCTTTGAACTGTAGTACATGTTTAATCAACATAAACGAGAAGTGATCTAAAAGCTGAAGGAGAAGTTTGTATTTCTAAATTTTTCCTGACATCAAGTTAGTGGCCGACCATTTAGGGAGAAAAAAGGGGGGATTAAAAAAAGAATGCAGACTCTGTATGTCAGGGAAAAAGAAAAAAAATCTATCGTGGGGCAACATATTCTTACACAAAGCAATTTACCTATACCCTCTCTCCCCCATCCTTACCCCCAAACGCCTCAAAAGTCAGCTAACTGGCCACTTAGTCAGCACAAAACGAAAAACAAATAACGAGGACAAAAATTAAAAAGCGCCAAATTTTCAGGTCCGGAGTCGGTTTCTTTGAGGTTCGCACAGTTTCTAGTAGTTATATTTGAATGGATTACGCGAAAAGGGATTTTCTTGTCCTTTCAGGTATTGTATCATTTTTAGTGTGTTTACACTGCTTCAAAAATTGCTTATTTCAATATAGATATTTCTTATTTCTTGCTTACAAATATTTTCTATCGAACCGGCCAAGTTTATATTTAGCCAAATTCGAAAATAGTATAGAGAATGTTGCTGACTAACACTTGCCCATACAATGCACTCTCGCTTTATTAACTTGCTTTATTACATCAGTATAAAAACGTTCACCGGATTAATCGAAATTCGATATTTACTTTAGAACATAGAATGTTATGAAAACGGTTGCAGTTTTATGGAGTTTGTCTCATTTTCGTGATAGAGAATCGGAAAGGATATATTTTAGTAGACGTCAAATTCCAGAATATGTAAATACAAGAGGGCGGATCAGAATGATATGATATTGCTCTTATACTGAAGGCGAAAGGGGGTATAATATGTGGTGCGCACTTTCAAAAGTACATTCACTTATTATTCCGCACTTAAAGGGGTCATAAAAGTGTACAGTTTAATGGGTATTAAAGTGTTCACTTCAAGAGTCCTAAAGTGAACACTTTAAAGGAGTCTTAAAGGGAACACTTTATGGGGTCTTACAGTGTTCACTTTAAGAAGTCCTAAAGTGAACACTTTAAAGGAGTCTTAAAGGGAACACTTTAAGGATTAAGTTATAGCAAACATTATGATGAGAAGATGGAATCATAATGTCATTTTATTTCGAGGCATTTCCCGTTTCTTATCAGCAGTGTGCAGGCGGTGTTTCCCTGGCCAATCAGGAGATCGAACATGTTTAGTGCTGTATAAAAGACTTGTTATGTGTTTCGCGCGGCCCTTCCAACTATTACTATCAGCTTGTACTAGTGACATCCCTTTGACGCTTAGTTGAAAATTTTTCCCACCACCTCCCCAGTCTCCGACCTGCCACCGTCTACATCCTCTTATAGTTTTATCGTCTTTAGTTTGTCGCAAGTATTTGCTAATTTGTGGCGGATTTTTGTCCCCACCTTTCCTGAAGAGATGTTAATTAGTTAGTTTTATCATTGGTTTCAATTAAAAACGTCACGCTTGTGGCCATTTATCCAAAACAGCTGAGATTCTTGCTCAATACGTGTATGCAAAGCTGATGGGTATTAAAATCATGTCAGCTTAAAGACGACTTCCATATTTGCGAAGCATTGTTGAAAAGGAGCTTTCTTTGGAAGTATGTTACTGAGCTTTACTTTAAGTATGCAAACGCAGACGTATTATTGGTCGTTAGGTTAAAGCCTTATACACACCTATAGAGAAACGTTCAACATGAACACAACAGCAGGTGTATCAAGTTCCCAAAGCTTCCCCAGTCTGATAAACCCGGTAGCAGAAAAACTTGAGAAAACAGTTGCTTACACTCCGATCGCTGTTCTTGCTTTGGCGGGAAATTCTCTCATCGGAATAATTGTCTGCAAAACTCCAACTTTAAGAAAACCAATTAACCCATTGATCGTGAACATGGCCATGTCAGACTTGTTTTATCCAATATTCCTGCTTCCTGTTCGACTGGCGGAATTGCACGTTGGCTCGTGCCTTATTGGTGGTGCCCTTGGTCAGGCCTTGGGCAAGCTACACGTTTTCCTTGTAGATGTCTCATCGTTAGTATCGATTCAGAGCCTGATTCTGATAACAGTGGATGGATTCTGAGCTGTTGTAGTTCCACTCCCTTCCTCCCTCATCAGTCTCAAGCGTTGTAAGTTATCCATTTCTGTCACGTGGATTGGCTATTGCGATGGAAGGGCCATATCTGTTTGCTTCAAGTCTTGTTGAAAACCCAGAAGGAATGATGTGCCAGCGTCAGTTGAAGGAGGCCTTCGGAGCGGAAAGCTCATATGCTATTTTCCTCATATCAGAGGCTATGGTGTTTGTTTACATCCCTGCCGTTCTTTTGGTTGCACTTTACTCCATCATCCTGATCAAACTTAAAAAGCAATCCCATCCAGGTGAACAGTCAGCCAACAACGGATAAGAAGAAACAGAAAAGTGCTTAAGATGGCCATAGCTATCGTTTTGGCGTTTTTTATTTACTGGATACCATTTTTAAGTAACCTGTTGATATTGTATTTCGCATCGATCGGACAGTCCCGTTTGGTCGTCCTGCAGTTTTACTCTATACAAAACTGTCACCTTCATGGCTTACGCAAACTGTGCTATCAACCCGATTATCTGCCTCATTTTTAGCAGTAACTATCGCTGTGGTCTTAAGAGATTTGTTACATGTCGGCGTACAAGGTTGACGTTTGAAAACTGATAGTTCTATAAAGCTATTCGTCAACGAAAACCGAATATCCAGAACTTCACCTGCAAAATATAACAAGTTCATATTTAGGGACAAGAAGAAATCCTTTAAAGGATCGTCTGAATTTATTCAGTGCTCCTTACTCTCGAAACGGTATAGCTGTACAAACGATGTCTGTGTTAAGCTCGTAACGAATTAAATTAGCATATGGTGAAGTTATATTCGACAAGCGGTTTAGTGATACTGTCCCTTGAGAGCCGCCTCCTGTTCCCTTGTGACACATGAGAAATATCATCATTAACAGAAGTAAACAACAATAGAGGTCCGAAATGGAACCTTGTAGGACACCACAATTAACTCATTTGGTAGACGAACAATGCCCATTGTATTAATGGATCATCGCAAATATACTGAAATTCTTGTCGAATATAACTTTACCCTATGCAAAGTCAATGTGCACTGTAATTTTCAGGGAGTTATAATAACTCCTCTAGTGGGGCTAATTTAACTCCTTACAGTGGAGTTATTTTTCGTGGAGTTATTTTAACTCCAAAAAGGAGTTTAAAGAACTCTTTTTCAGGAGTAAAAGTGACCCCAGATATTGAGGAGTTAAAATAACCCCAAAAAAGGAGTTATCCTGTACCTAAAATTTTTACTCCACTTTCAGAGTTAAGGAGTACAAGTAACCCCATTTCGGAGTAATGTTAACTCCAAGACTGGGAGTAAAAAGAACTCTTTTTCAGGAGTAAAAATGACCCCAAATTCGGAGTTAAATTAGGAGTTAAAATAACCCCAAAAAAGGGGTTATCCTGTACCTAAAATTTTTACTCCATTTTTGGAGTTATAATAACTCCCCAAAAATTACAGTGTGTTATGGCATCTTTCTTTCCTTGGAAGAAAGATGATCTGTAATGTATGTATTGCATCACATGACTTTTTTTTGGCTGTGGATGTTGCTTTCGTAATACACTGAATACACAGAAGAAATGAAAAAGAAAGAAGAAGAAATGAAGATGTGGATGCGTAAGCCAAAGAAGGCCTTAGATATTTACCGCCTTGCAATTTCCACCATTTTTATTTTCATCCCTACTGTCCAGCTGGTTGCACTTTACTCCATCATCATGATCAAGCTTAAAAAGCAAGTCCATCCAGGTGAACAGTCAGCCAACGCCGAGGAACAGAGCACAAGAAGAAACAGAAACGTGCTTAAGATGGCTATCGCTATTGTGTTGTTTTTGTTTTTTTTTTGTTTTTTTGCCGGACCCCCTACGTCATTAACGAGTTGATATCTCTTTGTTTGCTCACGGGTATTACATGTTCCTGTAGTTCAGATATATACACTTATCTCATCTCCATTTTTATCTCCGCATGTTGTGTGATCAACCCAATCACTTGCTCCTTTTTTAGCAGCAATCATCGCAGAGCTCTTAAGGGATTTCTGAATTAGTCTAGAACTGGGCAAGTTTAACTGCAGACAAGAGACGTATAACTGCGAGTGCTCCGGTTTTTTATTGCAATAAAAGCCTAAAAGCGAAGTGGCCGTCTGTATACAAAGGTCCCGTCCACACAAATCCGGATACTTTCGAAACCGCGTACTTTTTTTTCTACGAAACCAGTGAACCGCATATTTTGAAACCCCTCTACGGAGTAGATTTTTTTGGATTCGACGGGTTTGGTTATTTCGTGTGGACGACTGAAAATGGGTATTTTTGATGTCAACTACGTCATGAATGCGAGTGTAGTCTCAAATGAAAACTCTCGAATTCAAAATGGTGGACATTACAATGACTCTACAATGTTCTGTTTGCAACTTTGCTTGCTCTCATCGCCATTCTTATCGCATGCGTTGTGCTAATTTGACGACAACAATTAGCCATTTCAAAAGATCGAAGACTTAATCTCATTCTGATTATGAAATCTTTAAGTTCGAGACGAAGGTCGGAACCTTGTCAAAGTCGATTTTAGGTTCGTCTAACGCGAACAAGTGCCTGGTGAGACAACGTAGAGGCAGGACTGGCCATTGTGCTCGATAAAGTTACAACAACATTCAGAAATGTCTCGAAATCACATCGCAGGCTCTGTTTGTACATGCTTACTAACTAGTAATTAGAAAATGAATGTAAATCGCCAGTAGCGTATTTGTGTGGATAGGTGAATCCAAACGGCGGATACGCCACACTGAAGTCGTGTAGACGCAGTTATCAAAAATGTGAGTCCAGCATACATGGATTCGTGTGGACGTGGCCTCATAGTAGCTGTAATAAACTTTAAGCTATTGCAATACTCGATCGACTTTAGGAGCCCTCCATAGGAGGGAGGAGTAAGGTGATATTATAGAAATATCCTTTCACAGGATTTATTTTAAATGACATTCCCATTGAGCTAACAGACTTAGGTCAAACTAATGAGTTTTCTTTGACATCGAAAATGCATGGATCGATTTACGTCCACGCTACCGTTTTGACGAGTTTTCGAATATCCACACTTAACGTTTTAAAACGATAGAATTGCATGTTGTGACGTAAGATAGATAGATAGATAGATAGGTAGATAGATAGTTTATTCTGATTAAAATCGCAGCCAAAAGCTGAATTAGATTAATCGTTACAATAATAAAATCTAATAAAAATATGCGAAAAATATAAGAAAAATGTACACATATGTAGCGAAAAATTTAATTACAGTTGCTATCTATAAATGTGTTCTTAAGTCTCTTCGTCTTAGCCAGAGGGACTCTATGCGCATGCTACAAGAGCGTGCGATATTTTGCAACCTACTTAGTACATACGACGTCATCGTTTTCATTTTGATGCATTTTTTACCGTTTTGATAGTCTCTATGATACGATATGTTAGGCATTCCTTTGATCCATTCGAGAAAGTTGTTAAGTCGATAATATAACTTCTCGATGAAAAGGCCCAGCGTAAGTTAGTGGACGGAAGGCCTAAACACATCGAAATATGTGTGAACGGGGCCCTCTATTTACAGCCAAAAAAAGAGGACAGAAAGAAAGAAAAGAAAAAAAAAATAGAACATGTAAATCGAGTTCGACCACAGTAGTTGGCCTGGAAATGAACTATTTCCAACCACATTTATTGTTTTAGGTTTGAAATTGTGAAATACAGAAATGAATTTATAATGAGTACATAGCGAAGCAAATGAGGAATCCTGACTATCACCCTCATTATAATAATTTAAAGAAACGTAACTCCTAGTGTGACTATAAAAAACGTTTTTAAATTTGCATTGAGCAATTGTTGGAAGGTTGTTTCCTTTGGATATGAAGACGTGGCTTCCTTTATCTTGAGTTGAAAACTTGTGGAACAAATGAAAAGTAAATTGTAACCGTTTCAAACGACAGGGATTCAAAAACTCTTTGTAAAGGACAAAATTCATATTTCTACGCGCGTAGCAGTTCATTGATGTGTATTCTATCTCAGTACTGAATCAACAATATTTTAGTATCAAACACATACGATATATATATCTTCCGATCGGTAATGCTAGTCATTTTACTTCATCTTCGACAATAACTAAGCAATTTTGTATATGTCAAAAGCATAGTAAGTTATACTGCTTGCTGCTCACGTAAAAATAAAACTTCAAGACAATACTCCTAGTTAATGGCTTTTACCAATTGTAAAGTCCACGCGACTGTCACAGGACTAATCTTCCCGAAATTAAAGATAAATGGGAAGTTAATGAAGATTCCATAAATGTCCGATCAATGCATGGGCTTTTAAGGTTCTAGAACACTCTTAAGGAAGAAAGAGTTAGTTAGTTAGTTAGTTAGAGAGAAGACAAACGGAGTTAGCAAGAAGGAGTTAGCAACTGGAAAGAAAGATGTGGAGATTGTTGAAGGAAAAGTTAGAGATAGAAAGAGAGAGAGTTAACTAAAGCAGCAGCGAAGGCTTAACCTTAAAGATAAGTGAAATGGAAGAGAAGTAAGAATGGACAACCGCCCTGCGAGTAAGTAAAATAAACCTTGAAAATAAAATTGGTTGATTGTGAAGTTCGTCTCGTCTCGCTGTCCCCATCAATAAACGACACACAAAGATCGTGTATCACGACTAACGAAAACGCGAAAGACTTCTTCGTAAATGCTAAAAGCCGTGCCAGACCAGAAAGAATCTCTACTCGCAGGATATTTTAAACCCAAAATTTCCCACGAAAAAATAAGCGCATTGTAGCCCTTATTTTATTGTCTTACAAATTTTCAATAAGGTCGTATAAAACAACGGTGTGCGAGAATATCATCTTTTAAAAAATCCATTAAGCAGTTTCAAAATTATTTGCTCAATTTTTGGTTAATGTATGAGCCAAAATATAAACTTAAATGCGAACAACAGCATCTCACTAATGCTAATGAAATCCCTCTTTTTGAGATCGTTTAAAACTATCCCTTTGATTCTTTCAGGTCTCATTAGTTTTCATTGTGAGCCAGCTGGAACTCAATTCATTTTTCTGGCGGAGCGAGTTTATAATTTTGTCGCGCTCGCAGCGCGCGGATCACGCGAGGATCGCAAGACAACTGCGATTTCGCTTTGGTCATAAATCTTTCTATCGGTTTGGTATCCGCAGTTTCCTAGCAACAAGCCATAAACCAATTCTAAAGACGCAATTAAACATGACGTGATCGTGCATTTTGGGTTTCCAGGCCACACGGCCGGCGACTTGGGCTCATTTTATTCATCCTCTGTTTATTGTACGTTAGAGAATCGCAAAGTATTTCTGCGGCAAAAAACAGCGGGCTGCCAACATAACAGTGCCCTATTGGACAAGTGGCCGGAAATCCTTGCCGTGGGAGTCTTAACCCCAAAAGAACGGTGACCTGAACTTCAGCTAGCCTGCGAAAGCATCCGCTTCTTCTCGCTCTTCGCCGCTAGGGACGTTTCGCGAAACGTCCCCAGCGACGAAGAGCAAGGAGAACCGGATGCTTTCGCAGGCTAAACTTATTAATAAGCGAGAGCAAGGATAAAGGAGACCAGTCCGTTAATCGAGCGGCCTATATAAAGCCCGAGAGTGAATAAACACGGAGATTATGCGAAATGGTTTTGAAATACTCGTTTTGAGCCACTCTTACTCAAATGTATCTTTGAATTCATGATAAATACAGCTCTACAAGGTTCGAACAGTGTGAATGGCAGAGGAAAATACTTCAACACTTTTGATTTTGGTGTAGTGGTCGCATGGCCCAGTGGTCAGAGGCCGCACTTTTTGGCTGGAGGAACTGTTGGGGTGCAGGTTCAAATCCCGGGGTGGCTACTTCCGCTCTTTTTTTCATCGTATTTTTACCTTTTGGCTTTCTCACTACTGACCATGATAGCTTCGCGAGATTTTTGCGAAAACATATTTTTAGTTTAATTATATTGACAATATATATTGCATAAAAGTAGGCGTCACTACAGCCTAAAGCAACGTTTTTGATGTCACAGTATTAAACCCAGCGACGGTTGAGTGGTATCATTTTCAGTAACTTTTAAACAAAGCAGTAACGAAGTCGACTGTAGAAGGAGCAGATGACTTGTCCAGGTGCCCCATTCAAACGTATGACTTAACATGTTTAATTAAACCATGTTTTTAAACATGAAAAACGGACGCGAAAAACAGGAACACAGGTTTTTAATTACACAGGATGCAGTAATGAAATTCAACCCGTTTTGTCATTTGCAATAAAGTTGACATCAACCTAAAGTGCTTTTATGTAGGGAAGAAAAAATTATACCGTCTTTGACTAAACAACTTTTAATTTATATGTTTAAGCTTTGGTGTGAATGGGGCATAGGCCGATCAGCTGGGTGAAAACTTTCGAAAATAAAATCGATAAAACAGTTCAATTCAGCTTTATCTACTAAGCAGTCTTTCCTTTAACTTTTTTTATGAGAAAAAAAAAAGAAGACAAAGAAACCTTACTTTAAACAAGGGTCTTTTACAAATGCATAGAATAGCTGTATCCTTTTAGAAAGTTAGCAGTTTATATATAGGCAAAAGTTAAATGTTTATTTAACAATTAGTTCATGCGTCAGCGTGAGTATATCAAGATATCAGGCAAACGGGAAATTTGGGGCGTGAGAGTTGCTCTATTCGAAGACGGAATGGCAAAGTTGTATCGTTATACCAAGTTAAGCACTAGTTAATACAGAATTGACTTTACACCGTCTGCGGCAATAACAGAGGCAAAAGCCAGTGAAAGTTAGCTTAGGGAGAAAGTGAAAGTTAGCTCAGGGAAAATAATTTTTCAGATGTTTTTAGTAAATTAGCTATGAACACGTGTACCACCATATCTGATGTTAATGATCATGCAGATCATAACTATTCGTGGCTCTTTTCTAGAAAAGAGCATTCATCAATTGGTCTGATGGCGTTTACGCAAATGCAAAAGTTTTGAAGATATAGACAATGTGGCACTAGTGTGAAAGTCTAAATGCCTCTTTCGGTTTATTCACATTTTATTGGGAAAGAATAGATCATTGATATTTTATGGGTGTTTTTAATAAAACAATCATTCCAATCCCGCTTTCTGGATATGGAATTATTTTATGGCCAACGAAGCACGTTGCTTGATCCTCTTCACCTCTTTATCTTTGTTGAAGTAGGCCAAAATATTTACTAACAATGAATACTAATCAAAGACCTCTTTCTTGCTGCAGGCTAAAACCATCTCTTTGATTCTTTCAGGTCCCAGTGGTTCTGATTTGATCCATCTGGAACTTTTTTTTTTAATTCGCATATAAATTGATAATATTCCTCAAAGGCTCCATTGAAAGTCGGCGCCATTAGACAGTAAAGCAACGATTTTGTCACAATATTAAACTCAGCGACAGTTGAGTGGTATCTTTTATTTTCAGGTACACTGACAGGACTCTAATATATTTCAACGAGCATTGAAATTTCCATTAAATTTCTCATCAACAACCTAAGAATTGTATCAAGGAATAAAGTTTTAAACCCTGTCCAACTAATTCGCTTTTAAACATGTTTAAGCTTTGTTGTGAATAAGGCATGAAAAACCTCGAACATGAAATCGATGAAACAAAGCAACTAAATGCTCATGTATACTATGTTATTTTATGGTGTACACAAAATTGAAAGGCAAATTATCAGCCTTCGAAGTTTAGCTTTATCCGCTAAGGTAGCTGTCTTCCCTTTAACTTGTTTTGGAAATTAGAATGTTGGCCGTTTGAGTTGCTCTGGCTCTTACAGACCTGGACCTTACTTTAAACAAGACAATTAGTGTCTTTTACAAATGCATAGGATAGGAGGTAATTAATTAGCACGTTTCCAAACCGGAAGATGAAGTTTTATTGTTCTAGAAATTAAAGTTAGCAGGTAATACAAATATAACTTCATACCATCTCGTCATTTACAAAACTAATTAGAGGAAAGACGTATAATAAATATTTATTTAACAATAAGTTCATGCGTCACCGTGTGTATGTTAAGATATAAAGCATTGGAAAGTTTTGGGACTAAGAGCTGCTCGCTTCGCTCACGGAAAAACGAAGTATTAAGTATCGTTCATTATAGCTAGTTAAGCAGAAATTAATAACAGAACACGATCTGTGCTTTTATTAAATAGAGCATAGAGAGAAGGGGAACGTTAGCTTATGCACAAAAAATAATTTTTCAGGTGTTTTTAGTACACTAACTACGAACAGATGTGCACCACCATAAATGTTGTTAGTGAGATCATACTTATTCGTGACGCTTTTCTAGAATGACTATTCATCAATTGGTCCGTTGGCCTGGGACCAGGCTCCGTTCGCAGATTTTTCTCCTTCGCCCTTTCCCCACTGCGGAGCCTGGTCGCAGGCTATTGGTCCGTTGGCGTTGAAGCAAATGAAAAATTTTAATTGATATAGACATGTGGCACTAGTGTAAAAGTCTAATATCTCTTTCGGTTTATTTTTAAAAAAAGGTTTCGGAAAGGATCGATCAATGATATTGTATGGCCGTTTTTAAGAAAACAATTATTCTACCCGCACTTGCTGAATATGAGAGGTTTGTGGCCGACGCGGCACATAGGCCCCTATTCAACGCGAGCACTTTTGGAATAATTGTTGATTATTATGCGTAACGTACGGTTAAATACAACATCCAATGGATTTCTATTGAAAGCATCATGATTGTCACTCCCTTTTTCAATATTTGCACCTTCTTTATTTCAGGTACCATCTGAGTGAGTTTAAAGGTGATATGTCATTAGAATATTGCTGTTAGGTCTGTGCGTATTAATAAGTGCTATAGAAAATACCCTGATATAGCCCCCTTTAACACCAAAGAGGAGCAGGTGGGCCCTCTGATAGTATACAGTGGAACCTAACGAACTTCTGTATAACGAAATCCTCGGTATAAGGAACGACTTCCTTTACACCAGTAATTATAGTAAAAAATACCAAAAAGAACCTCGATAAACCGAAACCTCGGTGTAGCCAACAAATTTTGCCAGTCTCTTGGCCCGTCTATATTTTATCGACGACCCAGCCGGTGAATAACGTATATGTATGATGACCTTATTATTCGCATACTGATTCTAAGTTTTACAAGACCTGAGTGAATGCCAAATTTATCATCAACACGTTAAATATTTAGCAAACAAAATTCCATTTGTAGTTGATTTAACTTTGCTCTAGTAATCATGACTTGTGTGTGTATGTTTTATCCCGGCAAATTCGACCTCTTTGATCACGGTATTTTATTTGTCTTCTCTGCTATTGGTAATATGCCATTGTTTGCTCAATAATTTTGCTTAAGTTGTTGTTCCACCAACCTCTGAGATCCGACTGAATCGACAATTTGTTAAACTAAACAGGAATTTAGTTATCTAACTGAAAAAGAGCAAAGCTGTACTTTTGAGAACAGCTGAAATGGCTAATGGTGTCCCTTTACACAAATTTTATGTGAATATTATTGCGATAGGGTCGACGAGTTTTAAGAGTTCCAAAGGGAGTTAATTGCAAGGGTGAATTCTGCTGTAGTAGACTGTATTGATTGAAATGAACGAGTAGCAGAAAGCATAATGTAAGAGGCACAACAAGAATGCGCTAAAACAGTGTAGACCTTCTTGGTGACCTCAAATAATGTAAACCGACATAAATTAGTAAATAAATAAATGCGTCATTTCATGAGAACTCATTTAGCATTTTTGATATGGGACCATTGATTGACTGTAGATTGGCAATTCAATCGGAGAAACCTTAATAATTTGTCTCCGTTTGCTGTCATCTTCCTACAATTAAAATATAGTGGCGCCTAAATGTTGTCAATAGTAGAATTATATATAGAACAAAGAACAGAAGATGTTTTGTAAGCAAAAGACTCAAGAGAACAGACCTGTCGAAGAATCCGAGTAAGCATGAACACAACAGCAAATGTGGGATCAAATTTCAGAAGCTGCCGCTCCAGTCTGATAAATCCAGAAGCACTAAAAATTGGGCAAACGGTTGCTCTCAGCCTGATACTCGTTGTTTCGTTGGTTGGAAATTCTCTCATCGTATTAATTGTTTACAAAACACTAACTTTGAGAAAACCGATAAATATGTTGATCGCAAATATGGCCATTTCCGACCTGCTCTATCCAATATTCTGGGTTCCTGCTCGTCTGGCAGAAGAGAACGCCGGCTCGTGGCTTATTGGTGGTACCCTCGGTCAGGCCTTGTGCAAGCTACACTCTTTTCTTTCAGACCTTTGCTCGTTAGTATCGATTCAGAGCCTTGTTCTGATAACAGTGGATCGATTTGTAGCTGTTGTAGTTCCACTCCGTTCCCCTCTCATAAGTAGAAAGCTGTGTCTATTCTTCATTGTCGCTTCGTGGATCGTCGCAATGGCCGTTCATTCGCCATATCTTGTTGCTTTAAAACTTGTTAAATACCCAGAAGGACTGAGGTGCGAACTTCTGTGGCAGGAAGCCTTCCAAGGAAACACATATCCAAATTACTTCCTAGCATGTGCTATCGTGTTTTTCTACATTCCGTTTGTCCTCTTGGTGATACTTTACTCCATCATCCTGATCAAGCTTAAAACGCAAGTCCATCCAGGTGAACAGTCAGCCAACGCTGAGGGACAGAGGGCAAGAAGAAATAGAAAAGTGCTCAAGATGGCCACTGCTATCGTGGTAGTGTTTTTCGTTTGCTGGATACCCTTTGTTAGTAACGGGATAATACACAAGTTCAGTGCACCAGACAGTCTTATAATTTCTTCTTGTAGTTTTCATCTATACCGTACTGTCACCTTCTTTATGGCTTTTGCAAACTGTGCTATTAACCCGATTATCTGCCTCATTCTTAACAGTAACTACCGCCAAGGTCTTAAGAGACTTGTGAGTTGCTGTGCCGCCGATGCAGTGGAACATTAATGTTTGAAGACTGAAAGCCGGGTCTGAAGAGATTCATTAAAAGAAAAAAAAAAAGAAGAAGACCAATAACAACTAATATGTTATGTAAAATAACAGCGAAATCTCGAAAGAAATGCATGTGAATTATGTTTTCGGCTGCAAAGTAATATAATCTGGAGCACGCCCTAACCCTAACTCTAAGAAGGGTGGAAAATGTTATTATATGAACGCATTTGCAACGTATAATTTTGCCGAAAAACGCCGATTGAAGCCAGCAGAGCCGTTTTATTATTTATAGACAGTTTCAGTGCACCAGACAGTCTTATTTTTTCTTCTTGTAGTTTTTATCGATACTTTAATGTCACCTTCTTTATGGCTTACGAAAACTGTGCTATTAACCCGATTATCTGCCTCACTCTTAGCAGTAACTATCGCCAAGCTCTTAAGAGACTTGTGAGTTGCTGTGCCGCCCGGATGCAGTGGAATATTAATGTTTGAAGACTGAAAGCCGGGTATGAAGAGATTCATTAAAAAAAAAGAAGACTAATAACTATTAACTGTTATGTAAAATAACAGCGAAATCACGAAAGAAATGCATGCGAATTATGTTTTCGGCTGCAACGTAATCTGGCCGGAAATCCTTGCCGTGGGAGTCTTAACCCCAAAAGAACGGTGACCTGAACTTCAGCTAGCCTGCGAAAGCATCCGCTTCTTCTCGCTCTTCGCCGCTGGGGATGTTTCGCGAAACGTCCCCAGCGGCGAAGAGCAAGGAGAAATGGATGCTTTCGCAGGCTAAACTTATTAATAAGCGAGAGCAAGGATAAAGGAGACCAGTCCGTTAATCGAGCGGCCTATATAAAGCCCGAGAGTGAATAAACACGGAGATTATGCGAAATGGTTTTGAAATACTCGTTTTGAGCCACTCTTACTCAAATGTATCTTTGAATTCATGATAAATACAGCTCTACAAGGTTCGAACAGTGTGAATGGCAGATGAAAATACTTCAACACTTTTAATTTTCGTGTAGTGGTCGCTTGGCCCAGTGGTCAGTGGCCGCACTTTTTGGCTGGAGGAACTGTTGGGGTGCGGGTTCAAATCCCGGGGTGGCTACTTCCGTTCTTTTTTTCATCGTATTTTTACCTTTTGGCTTTCTCACTACTGACCATGTTAGCTTCGCGAGATTTTTGCGAAAACATATTTTTAGTTTAATTATATTGACAATATATATTGCATAAAAGTAGGTGTCACTACAGACTAAAGCAACGTTTTTGATGTCACAGTATTAAACTCAGCGACGGTTGAGTGGTATCATTTTCAGTAACTTTTAAACAAAGCAGTAACGAAGTCGACTGTAGAAGGAGCAGATGACTTGTCCAGGTGCCCCATTCAAACGTATGACTTAACATGTTTAATTAAACCATGTTTTTAAACATGAAAAACGGACGCGAAAAACAGGAACACAGGTTTTTAATTACACAGGATGCAGTAATAAAATTCAACCCGTTTTGTAATTTGCAATAAAGTTGCCATCAACCTAAAGTGCTTTTATGTAGGCAAGAAAAAATTATACCGTCTTTGACTAAACAACTTTTAATTTATATGTTTAAGCTTTGGTGTGAATGGGGCATAGGCCGATCAGCTGGGTGAAAACTTTCGAAAATAAAATCGATAAAACAGTTCAATTCAGCTTTATCTACTAAGCAGTCTTTCCTTTAACTTTTTTTATGAGAAAAAAAAAAGAAGACAAAGAAACCTTACTTTAAACAAGGGTCTTTTACAAATGCATAGAATAGCTGTATCCTTTTAGAAAGTTAGCAGTTTATATATAGGCAAAAGTTAAATGTTTATTTAACAATTAGCTCATGCGTCAGCGTGAGTATATCAACTTTATCAGGCAAACGGGAAATTTGGGGCGTGAGAGTTGCTCCATTCGAAGACGGAATGGCAAAGTTGTATCGTTATACCAAGTTAAGCACTAGTTAATACAGAATTGACTTTACACCTTCTGCGGCAATAACAGAGGCAAAAGCCAGTGAAAGTTAGCTTAGGGAGAAAGTGAAAGTTAGCTCAAGGAAAATAATTTTTCAGATGTTTTTAGTAAATTAGCTATGAACACGTGTACCACCATATCTGATGTTAATGATCATGCAGATCATAACTATTCGTGGCTCTTTTCTAGAAATGAGTATGGCCCGATGGTGTTTACAGAAATGCAAAAGTTTTGAAGATATAGACAATGTGGCACTAGTGTGAAAGTCTAAACGCCTCTTTCGGTTTATTCACATTTTATTGGGAAAGAATAGATCATTGATATTTTGTGGATGTTTTTAATAAAACAATCATTCCAATCCCGCTTTCTGGATATGGAATTATTTTATGGCCAACGAAGCACGTTGCTTGATTCTCTTCACCTCTTTATCTTTGTTGAAGTAGGCCAAAATATTTACTAACAATGAATACTAATCAAAGAACTCTTTCTTGCTGCTGGCTAAAACCATCTCTTTGATTCTTTCAGGTCCCAGTGGTTTTCATTTGATCCATCTCGAACTTTTTTTTAAATTCGCATATAAATTGATAATATTCCTCAAAGCCTCAATTGAAAGTCGGCGCCATTAGACACTAAAGCAACGTTAAACTAAGCGAAAGTTTGGTGGTATCTTTTTTTTCAGGTACACTGACAGGACTGTAATAAATTTCAACGCGCATTGTAATTTCCATTAATTTTGTCATCAACAACCTAAGATTTGTATCAAGGAAAAAACTTTTAAACCCTGTCCAACTAATTAGCTTTTAAACACGTTTAAGCTTTGTTGTGAATAACCTCGAAGATGAAATCGATGAAACAAAGCAACTAAATGGTCATGTATACTACGTTATTTTATGGTGTACACAAAATTGCAAAGCAAATTATCAGCGTTCGAAGTTTAGCTTTATCCGCTAAGTTAGCTGTCTTCCCTTTAACTTGTTTTGAAAATTAGAATGTTGGCTGTTTGATTTGCCCTGGCTCTTACAGACCTGGGGCCGGTTGCTGGAAGCCTGGTTAGCGCTAACCGTTGGTTAAGAGGTATCAAAACGTATAGGTTTCCATGGTATTTAACGCTGGTTAGCACTAACCATGCTTCGAGCAACCCTGGCCTGGACGTTACTTTAAACAAGACAATTAGTGTCTTTAAAAAATGCATAGGATAGGAGGTAATTAGCACGTTTCCAAACCGGAAAATGAACTTTTATTGTATAGCATGTTAATTAGCAGGTTATACAAATATAACTTTATACCATCTCGTCATTTAAAAAACTAATTAGAGGAGATTTATAATAAATAGAGTTTAGAGAGAAAGTGAACGTTAGCTCATGGACAAAAAATAATTTTTTCCGACGTTTTTAGTAAACTAACTACGAACAGATGTGCACCACCATAAATGTTGGTAGTCAGATCATACTTATTCGTGACGCTTTTCTAGAATGACTATTCATCAATTGGTCCGTTAGCTTGGGACCAGGCTCCGCTCGCAGATTTTTCTCTTTCGCCCTTTCCCCACTGGGGAGCCTGGTCGCAGGCTATTGATCCGTTGACGTTGAAGCAAATGAAAAAGTTTAATTGATATAGACATGTGTCACTAGTGTAAAAGTCTCTAATATCTCGTTCGGTTTATTAAAAAAAAAAAAAATTCGGAAAGGAGCGATCAATGATATTTTATGGCCGTTTTTAATAAAACAATTATTCTACCCGCACTTGCTGAATATGAGATGTTTATGGCCGACTCGGCACATAGGCCCGTATTCAACGCGAGCACTTTTCGAATAATTGTTGATTATTGTGCGTAACGTACAGTGAAATGCAACATCGAATAGATCTCTATTGAAAGCATCATGATTATCACTCCCATTTTCAATATTGTACCTTCTTTATTTCAGGTACCATCTGAGTGAGTTTAAAGGTGATATGTCATGAGAATATTGCTGTTAGGTCTGTGCTTATTAATAAGTGATATAGAAAATAACCTGACATAGTCCCCTGATGGGTCCTCTGATAGTATACAGTGGAACCTAACGAACCCCTATATAACGAAATCCTCGGTATAACGAACGACTTTCTTTACACCTGTAATTATAGTAAAAAATACCAAAAAGAACCTCGATATACCGAAACCTCGGTGTAGCCAACAAATTTTGCCAGTCTCTTGGCCCGTCTATATTTTATCGACGACCCAGCCGGTGAATAACGTATATGTATGATGACCTTATTATTCGCATACTGATTCTAAGTTTTACAAGACCTGAGTGAATGCCAAATTTATAATCAACATGTTAAATATTTAGCAAACAAAATTCCATTTGTAGTTGATTTAACTTTGCTCTAGTAATCATGACTTGAGTGTGTATGTTTTATCCCGGCAAATTTGACCTCTTTGATCAAGGTATTTTATTTGTCTTCTCTGTTATTGGTAATATGCCATTGTTTGCTCAATAATTTTGCTAAAGTTGTTGTTCCACCAACCTCTGAGATCCGACTGAATCGACAATTTGTTAAACTAAACAGGAATTTAGTTATCTAACTGAAAAAGAGCAAAGCTGTACTTTTGAGAACAGCTGAAATGGCTAATAGTGTCCCTTTACACAAATTTTATGTGAATATTATTGCGATAGGGTCGACGAGTTTTAAGAGTTCCAAAGGGAGTTAATTGCAAGGGTGAATTCTGCTGTAGTAGACTGTATTGATTGAAATGAACGAGTAGCAGAAAGCATAATGTAAGAGGCACAACAAGAATGCGCTAAAACAGTGTAGACCTTCTTGGTGACCTCAAATAATGTAAACCGACATAAATTAGTAAATAAATAAATGCGTCATTTCATGGAAACTCATTTAGCATTTTTGATATGGGACCATTAATTGACTGTAGATTGGCAATTCAATCGGAGAAACCATAATAATTTGTCTCCGTTTGCTGTCATCTTCCTACAATTAAAATATAGTGGCGCCTAAATGTTGTCAATAGTAGAATTATATATAGAACAAAGAACAGAAGATGTTTTGTAAGCAAAAGACTCAAGAGAACAGACCTGTCGAAGAATCCGAGTAAGCATGAACACAACAGCAAATGTGGGATCAAATTTCAGAAGCTGCCGCTTCAGTCTGATAAGTCAAGAAGCACTAAAAATTGAGCACATGGTTGCCTTCAGCCTGATCCTTGTTGTTTCGTTGGTTGGAAATTCTCTCATCGTATTAATTGTTTACAAAACACCAACTTTGAGAAAACCGATAAATATGTTGATCGCAAATACGGCCATTTCCGACCTGCTCTATCCAATATTCTGGGTTCCTGCTCGTCTGGCAGAAGAGAACGCCGGCTCGTGGCTTATTGGTGGTACCCTCGGTCAGGCCTTGTGCAAGCTACACTCTTTTCTTTCAGACCTTTCCTCGTTAGTATCGATTCAGAGCCTTGTTCTGATAACAGTGGATCGATTTGTAGCTGTTGTAGTTCCACTCCGTTCCCCTCTCATAAGTAGAAAGCTGTGTCTATTCTTCATTGTCGCTTCGTGGATCGTCGCAATGGCCGTTCATTCGCCATATCTTGTTGCTTTAAAACTTGTTAAATACCCAGAAGGACTGAGGTGCGAACTTCTGTGGCAGGAAGCCTTCCAAGGAAACACATATCCAAATTACTTCCTAGCATGTGCTATCGTGTTTTTCTACATTCCGTTTGTCCTCTTGGTGATACTTTACTCCATCATCCTGATCAAGCTTAAAACGCAAGTCCATCCAGGTGAACAGTCAGCCAACGCTGAGGAACAGAGGGCAAGAAGAAACAGAAACGCGCTTAAGATGGCCACTGCTATCGTGGTAGTGTTTTTCATTTGCTGGATACCCTTTCTTAGTAACGCGATAATAGACCGTTTCAGTCCACCAGACAGTCTTATTTTTTCTTCTTGTAGTTTTTATCGATACTTTAATGTCACCTTCTTTATGGCTTACGCAAACTGTGCTATTAACCCGATTATCTGCCTCATTCTTAACAGTAACTACCGCCAAGCTCTTAAGAGACTTGTGAGTTGCTGTGCCGCCGATGCAGTGGAACATTAATGTTTGAAGACTGAAAGCCGGGTCTGAAGAGATTCATTAAAAGAAAAAAAAAAAGAAGAAGACCAATAACAACTAATATGTTATGTAAAATAACAGCGAAATCACGAAAGAAATGCATGTGAATTATGTTTTCGGCTGCAAAGTAATCTGGAGCACGCCCTAACCGTAACTCTAGGAAGGGTGGAAAATGTTATTGTATGAACGCATTTGCAACGTATAATTTTGCCGAAAAACGCCGATCGAAGCCAGTAGAGCCATTTTATTATTCTGTTCACTGAAACAGCTTCTAGATGGTTTGCTGCAGAACCGGCAAGACATCCAAAGAAAACGGTATGATATTAGCAGATCGACATGCAAACTTTGAAACCTAAGTAAAGGAGCGCAGGTAGACATATTTCTACTACGAACCAAGACGAGGGACTTGAGCATAGGTGAAAGAAGAGGCCAATTAGCCACGGTCGTCCTACATTGTAAAGACAACTGATGTGTCTGAACTAAAGTGCCATAGAGTATACTCTGCTGAAGCGTTTAGAAAAAAAATCTTTCAACACAGAGAGGCATACTAAAGTGTTCAGCCTGCCCTTAGTTGTCATCACCAGAATCACCCCGAGCACCTGCCCAGTCACGTGCACCGGTGCCATGTTACAAATATGGCGTGGACAAACATCTTTCTTTCTTTTTGCGAATAATAACTAGGGGATGTTGGAAAAATGGACTGCGTGACTGTCACGCTGTGAAAGTAAACTTTGTTCCTTTTGATCTAGTTACTTAGTGATAAATTGTAATGAAGGTGATGTAGGTTTAGGATTTTGAAACTATAATCATCTTTGTAGCATGGACATTAAATTGTGAAGTGATTCGAGTCTGTAGGTCGTTTTAACGTGAATATTTTCTGGAAAATCTCTTGTGTTAGAAGCAATCGGAAGATTCCTGACAGGGCAACTTCAAGGGAGAAAATTGTGGTATACCCTGACGCCGAGTGAGAAATTAGTAGATTTTTCGCTGTTTGTGCGAGGAACAATTTAAAGACTTTCTCCTCTGTTTCAGCTGTAGCATTTTCTACGGAATGCTTCATTTCCCTCGTTTATATGTTGCCTATAGTCACCGACGAAGTCCGCCATGTTTTAATTTGTTATTGTGTAAAACTTGATGACATTAAGAAGTGACGTCAGTATTCCGTTTTATTCCAAATATTCTGCTCAGCTGATCTGTATTTGGAATATCTGTTCCACTTAGTTTAGAACTGGAGTAACAGGTCAATCGAACGGATATTCCGGATCTTTCAATTGTATTCCTATTGAGCTCAAACCAAGTTAGAATCGCATCGTGTTTCGGTTATTTCTTAGAGCATTAGAGACGTGTACCATAAATAATAATTATCCGCTTTTGTATAAATCGTATGAAAACTAGCTAGAGAGACGTGTATCTCGTTGTTTAACATTCTGACTTCAGCTGTCTTAGCGTTAGGCATTAAGCCATAAGGACCTTACATCTTCTTTTGCATGCTGATTCTGAGATGTGAAAGACGAATAAATTTCAAATTAATACAAAACGTCAAAGGTTTAGTGAACAAAATTCTATTTGTTTAGTCACTGGCATGAGCTTCGCTCTAGTATTTATGACCTGTGTGTGTACCTTATATCGCGGCAAATATGACCTCTTTGTCACGGTATTTTATTAATTTGACGTCTCCATTATTGCAAAAAGCCCAGTGAGGGCGAGTCGACGAGTCTTAGAGCTCCTAGGGAATTAATTTCAAGGGCGAATTCTGCAGTTGTTGACTACATTTATTGAAATGGAAAAATAGCAGAAAACATAATGTAAGCCAAATCAATGCAGTATAAACAGTGTATACCTTCCTTTCTGTGATCTTGGATAATGTAAACCGAAAAGAAATAATATGCAAATATAAGAAAAGGAAAGTGTTCAAGAACGGGGCGAGAGAACCCCTGGGATGCTACTCTAAAAGAACCAGTTCCACGACTTATTCGAACGCTTGTCTGTGATTGGGCAAAAAAATATTTTTGTGCCCAATCAGAAGCCAACATGTATTGTGCTGCCTTCGTAACCTTCTTACACGAAAGAGTTCACCTGCAAACTCGACTGTTTCCTCTCCGCCCCTGAAAAAAAATCAGTCTGGCTCGTGCGGGAGAGTTTCTTCGAGAAGAGGTTTCAGTGAATTCAAAATGAGCCCTTAAAGTCTACTCTACCAGTTTCATTCGACCTTCTTGTATCACTGAAGAGAAACATTTAACAACAAATTTACAAACTTTAAAGGCCGAAAAAATGTCTCCTGCACGCGCCTGCATGAGTATGCCGAGCAGACGTAAACAAACACCCAGACGATTTCGCACGAACAAGCCTAGAAGTACCCTGGTATTTACGAATTGACCTTCGAGCAGTCCACAGGCGGATTTCTTCAATTGTTGCATTTTTCGTTTTATTTTGGTTTGGTAACATGCTAAATTATGGGGTAAGATTTCCGTATAACCCCATACACTTATTATGCGTGCATGTTTCCACTCTATTCATTTTCATAATTATCAAGTAGTATGAAATTGCTACGTGCATGATAATTGTATGAGTTTACACTGAAATTTTACCAATTATGGCCTTTCAGTGGGGCCTATTTTTACTGAAAAAAATTCTCCAAGAAAGCTCTCCTGCAGGAGCCAAACATGCACGGCCAACAGTCGAGTTTGCAGGTGAACATTACAAGCCTCAGCGTTCCGGAAGTTAAAAAATGCGGCGCGCCTGGTTGTTTTGAAGTGACGTAATCATCCAGTTGAGTATCTGTCATCTTAACACTTTTGCGGTCAACTACCGCAGAGCTCGTAAAGTACTTTAGGGACGGACCACTAGAAAAGTTATGGGGGGGGGGGGGGGGTGTACTTCGTCTGTCCCCCCCATAAGTTTTCTAATGGTGCGGCCCTTAATTAAAATCGTGTTCAAACCACTGTGGAGGAAGTCTGTTTATAATTGTGTCGATAAATGCACTTCTGACTTTCATGAGGTTCAATTTTGAATGAATTATCAAAATTTTTGTTAAGCGAGAAGTCTACCTACGGTTCCCGGGAAAAGGAACTTTTATAGTGGCGCAACACAAATTTTTCGAAAGTCGAGGAGGTGCTGACAAACCATTCACTATATCTATGCGACTAAAGGAGGGTACAAGGTATATAACACGTTTAGCATTTCGACCCATAGCCGAAAAAAATAAATTAGACAGTTGCCCTATGTCCTTTCTGGTTTATCTAGGTAGAAGTCCTGGCATATAATTATGCCCGAGCGCTTCTAGGATATAAAACACGTTTAGCATTTCGACGCGAAAAAAAAAAACAATTGAAAGCTGTTCCATATCCTCTCTGGTTCATCCAGGTAGAACTAGTCCTTGCATGTTATTCATGCCTGACCGCTTCCAGGATATATAACACGTTTAGCATTTCGACCTGTAGAACAAAAATTAGGCAGTTTTTCGACATCCTTTCTGGTTCATCCAGGTAGAAGTCCTTGCATGATATTATTATGCCTGATTGCTTCTAGGATATATAACATGTTAAGCATTTCTTACCACACTTTCATCCTCGTCGATAAAACACAAGTTATAGTCAAATTAAGAGGCCGCTTTGAATCGATACGATTTCATTTGCATTTCTCCAAATTGTAGAGGGACTGAATATTAGTTTGAAGAGTGCTTTGAACTGTAGTACATGTTTAATCAACATAAACGAGAAGTGATCTAAAAGCTGAAGGAGAAGTTTGTATTTCTAAATTTTTTCCTGACATCAAGTTAGGGGCCGTAGATTTAGGGAGAAAAAAGGGGGGATTAAAAAAAGAATGCAGACTCTCAGTATGTCAGGGAAAAAGAAAAAAAATCTATCGTGGGGCAACATATTCTTACGCAAAGCAATTTACCTATACCCTCTCCCCCCCCCTCCTTACCCCCAAACGCCTCAAAAGTCAGCTAACTGGCCACTTAGTCAGCACAAAACGAAAAACAAATAACAAGGACAAAAATTAGAAAGAGCCAAATTTTCAGGACCGGAGTCGGTTTCTTTGAGGTTCGCACAGTTTCTAGTAGTTATATTTGAATGGATTACGCGAAAAGGGATTTTCTTGTCCTTTCAGGTATTGTATCATTTTTAGTGTGTTTACACTGCTTCAAAAATTGCTTATTTCAATATAGATATTTCTTATTTCTTGCTTACAAATATTTTCTATCGAACCGGCCAAGTTTATATTTAGCCAAATTCGAAAATAGTATAGAGAATGTTGCTGACTAACACTTGCCCATACAATGCACTCTCGCTTTATTAACTTGCTTTGTTACATCAGTATAAAAACGTTCACCGGATTAATCGAAATTCGATATTTACTTTAGAACATAGAATGTTATGAAAACGGTTGCAGTTTTATGGAGTTTGTGTCATTTTCGTGATAGAGAATCGGAAAGGATATATTTTAGTAGACATCAGATTCCAGAATATGTAAATACAAGAGGGCGGATCAGAATGATATGATATTGCTCTTATACTGAAGGCGAAAGGGGGTATAATATGTGGTGCGCACTTTCAAAAGTACATTCACTTATTATTCCGCACTTAAAGGGGTCATAAAAGTGTACTGTTTAATGGTATTAAAGTGTTCACTTCAAGAGTCCTAAAGTGAACACTTTAAAGGAGTCTTAAAGGGAACACTTTAAGGATTAAGTTATAGCAAACATTATGATGAGAAGATGGAATCATAATGTCATTTTATTTCGAGGCATTTCCCGTTTCTTATCAGCAGTGTGCAGGCGGTGTTTCCCTGGCCAATCAGCAGATCGAACATGTTTAGTGCTGTATAAAAGACTTGTTATGTGTTTCGCGCGGCCCTTCCAACTATTACTATCAGCCTGTACTAGTGACATCCCTTTGACGCTTAGTTGAAAATTTTTCCCACCACCTCCCCAGTCTCCGACCTGCCACCGTCTACATCCTCTTATAGTTTTATCGTCTTTAGTTTGTCGCAAGTAATGGCTAATTTGTGGCGGATTTTTGTCCCCACCTTTCCTGAAGAGATGTTAATTAGTTAGTTTTATCATTGGTTTCAATTAAAAACGTCACGCTTGTGGCCATTTATCCCAAACAGCTGAGATTCTTGCTCAATACGTGTATGCAAAGCTGATGGGTATTAAAATCATGTCAGCTTAAAGACGACTTCCATATTTGCGAAGCACTGTTGAAAAGGAGCTTTCTTTGGAAGTATGTTACTGAGCTTTACTTTAAGTATGCTGTACGCAGACGTATTATTGGTCGTTAGGTTAAAGCCTTATACACACCTATAGAGAAACGTTCAACATGAACACAATCAGTCACAGTCTGATAAACCCGGTAGCAGAAAAACTTGAGAAAACAGTTGCTTACACTCCGATCGCTGTTCTTGCTTTGGCGGGAAATTCTCTCATCGGAATAATTGTCTGCAAAACTCCAACTTTAAGAAAACCAATTAACCCATTGATCGTGAACATGGCCATGTCAGACTTGTTTTATCCAATATTCCTGCTTCCTTTTCGACTGGCGGAATTGCACGTTGGCTGGTGCCTTATTGGTGGTGCCCTTGGTCAGGCCTTGGGCAAGCTACACGTTTTCCTTGTAGATGTCTCATCGTTAGTATCGATTCAGAGCCTGATTCTGATAATAGTGGATGGATTCTGAGCTGTTGTAGCTATTCGTCAACGAAGACCTAATATTCAGAACCTTACCTTTGCAAAATAAACCGATTTCATCTTTGTGGAACATAAGAAAACTAGACCAAAAGGCTCCTTACTGCATAAGTTAGTCGTTCCGTTAAAGAATCTTCTGAATTTATTGCTCCTTACCCTCTAAACGGTGCAGCTGTACATTAAAACGATATGCCTGTGTTAAGCTCACAACAATTAGCATATGGTGAAGTTATATTCGACGAACATTTTAGCGATATTGGCCCCTTAGAGCCGCCTGTTGCCTTGTGACACATGAGAAATATCATTAACAGAAGTAAAGAACAATAGAGGTCCAAAATGGAACCTTGTAGGACACCACAAATAACACATTTGGTTGACGAACAATGCCCATTGTATTATTGGGTCATCGCGAATATACCGAAATTCTTGTCGAATATAACTTCACCCTATGCAAAGTTAATGTGTTATGGCATCTTTCTTTCCTTGGAAGAAAGATGATCTGTAATGTATGTATTGCATCACATGACTTTTTTTTGGCTGTGGATGTTGCTTTCGTAATACACTGAATACACAGAAGAAATGAAAAAGAAAGAAGAAGAAATGAAGAGGTGGATGCGTAAGCCGAAGAAGGCCTTCGATATTTACCGCCTTACAATTTCCACCATTTTTATTTTCATTCTTGCTGTCCTGTTGGTTGCACTTTACTCCATCATCATGATCAAACTTAAAAAGCAAGCCCATCCAAGTGAACAGTCAGCCAACGCTGAAGAACAGAGGGCAAGAAGAAACAGAAATGCGCTTAAGATGGCCATCGCCATTGTGTTGGCGTTTTTTTTTTTTGCTGGACCCCCTACGTCATTAACGAGTTGATATCTCTTTGTTTGCTCAGGGATATTTCATATTCCCGTAGTTCAGATATATACAGTTATCTCAGCTCCTTTCCTATCTCCGCATATGTTAACCACTCTCCGTAGTGGATTTTTTGGATCCGACGGGTTTGGTTATTTCCTGTGGACGACTGAAACTAGCTATTTTTGATGTCAGCTACGTCATAAACGCAAGTGTAGTCTCAAATGAAAACTCTCAAATTCAAAATGGTGGACATTACAATGACTCTACAATGTTCTGTTTGGGACAAAAAATTCATATCTCTGCGCGCGTAGCAGTTCATTGATGCGTATTCTACGTCAGTACTGAATCCAAAATATTTAGTATCCAACACATACGATATATATATCTTCGACGATATATATATCTTCGACAATAACTAACCAATTCTGTATATGTCAAATGCATAGTAAGTTACACTGCTTGCTGCTCACGTAAAAAATAAACTGACTTCAATACAATACTCTTGCAAATGGCTTTTACCAATTGTTAAGTCCACTCGACTGTCACAGGACTAATCTCTCAGATTTTAAAGATATATGGAAATTTAAGAAAGTTCGATAAATATCCGATCAATAGGGTTTTAAGGTTCTAAAACACTGTTAAAGAAGAAAGAGTTAGCTAGTTAGAGAGAAGACAAACGGAGTTAGCAAGAAGGAGTTAGCAACTGGAAAGAAAGATTTGGAGATTGTTCAGGGAAAAGTTAGTCAGAGATAGAGGGAGTGAACCACAGCAGCAGCGAAGGCTTAACCTTAAAGATAAGTGAAATGGAAGAGAAGTAAGAATGTACAACAGTCTTGCGAGTAAGTAAAATAAACCTTAAAAAAGTAACTGGTTGATTGTGAAGTTCCTCTCGTCTCTCCGTCCCTATCAAAAAACGACACACAAACATCGTGTATCACGACTAACAAAAACGCGAAAGACTTTGTAAATGCTAAAAGCCGTGCCAGACCAGAAAGAATCTCTACTCGCAGGATATCAGTTTAAACCCAAAATTTCCCACACAAAAAAACTTGGCACATTGTAGCCCTTTAAGTTTAAGTTTAAGTTTAATAATTCTTTTTACCAATGTACAAAATAAAAATATATATACATATGTAAAAGTACAATAGGTAAAGGAAAGCAATAGGGGGAAACTGAATTCCCATATAAAAACTGCCCTTCAAAACGAAAAGATAAAACAATTATGAATAGAAAACTAATACATAACTATACATCACGTGATACTAAGAGAAAAAAAAAACAAACAAAAAAACAACAACTAAATAAACTACGTAATAAAGTTTTAAAAGAGTTCAAGCTGTAGCTGGAAGCAGACATAACGAAGTTTGGTAAAGAGTTCCAGTCATTAACGTAACGATTAAAAAATGAAAATTTACAATAGTTTGTCCTTGCTGCTCTAGGCCTGATTTTAAAGTCATGGTTTCTTCTAGTTCTTGTCGGGCCAGTCAGATCCACATATGTGGTATAATCAATATCAGAATAGCCATGAATTATCTTGTAAAGTTGAACCAGGCAAAGGTATTTTCTTCTAAGCTCCAATGTTGACCAGTTGAGTTCAGTGAGCCTTTCAGTGTAAGAATTGTGAGATCCACATATCAGTCGAGTAGCACGACGCTGAATGGATTCAATACTATGTATGTGTTTAACCAAATATGTATTCCACACTGGGCAGGCATATTCCAGAATAGGACGAACTAAAGCGATAAAAGCTGTTTTGATTGGCACAGGATCTTTAGACCCAAACGTTCTCCTTATTAGACCCAATACTCGATTTGCTTTACCAACAATGCAATTGATATGAGCGTCCCACCTTAAAGAAGATTCAATCCAAATGCCCAAGTGCTTATGTTTATCAACAGCCGACAGATTATTCTCATTTATCACATACTGATGAACTAAAGGACAATTGGACTTGGTAACATGTAAAGCCTTAAACTTTTCCGACTTCAGCGTGACCTTCCACAAGTCACACCAGGAGGCGGCAGACTTTTTTAATGTCTTACAAATTTTCAATGAGGTCGTATGAAACGACGGTTAAGGAGAATATTATCGTTTAAAAAATCTATTGAGCGGTTATTTGCTCAATTTTTTGTTAATGTATAAGCCAAAATATATACTTAAATGCCAAGAGAATGAAAGCATCTCACGAATGCTAATGAAATCCCTCTTTTTGAGATCGTTTAAAGCTATCCCGTTGATTCTTTCAGGTTTCATTAGTTTTCATTGTGACTCATCTGGAACTCAATTCATTTTTCTGGCGGAGCGAGTTTATAATTTTGTCGCGGGCGCAGCGCGCGGATCACGCGAGGGAACTGCGATTTCATAAATCTTTCTATCGGTTTGGTATCTGCAGTTGCCTAGCAACGAGCCATAAACAAATTCTAAAGACGCCATTAAACATGACGTCATCATGCATTTTGGGTTTCCAGGCAACACGGCAACAAGGCAACTTGGGCTCATTTTATTCATCTTCTGTTTTAATATTGTACGTTGGCGAATCGCCAACAGGCGAATCGCAAAGTATCTCTGAGGCGAATAACAGCGGGCTGCCAACACAACGGTGCCCGATTGGACAAGTGGCCGGAAATCCTTGCCGTGGGAGTTTTAACACCGAAAGAACGGTGACCTAAACTTCAGCTAGCCTGCGAAAGCATCCGTTTCTCCTCGCTCAGAGCAATGAGAAATGGATGCTTTCGCAGGCTAAACTTATTAATAAGCGAGAGCAGTGATAAAGGAGACCAGTCCGTTAATCGAGCGGCCTATATAAAGCCCGAGAGTGAATAAACACGGAGATAATGCGAAATGGTTTTGAAATGCTCATTTTGAGCTAATCTTCCTCAAATGTATCTTTGAATTCATGATAAATACAGCTCTACAAGGTTCGAACAGTGTGAATGGCAGAGAAAAATACTTCAACACTATTAATTTTAGAGAAATTTTGGTGTAGTGGTCAGAGGCCGCACTTTTTGGCTTGAGGAAGTTGGGGTGCAGGTTCAAATCCCGGCGTGGCTACTTCCATTTTCTCTTTTTTCATCGTATTTTTGCCCTTTGGCTTTCTCACTAGCTCTCACTGCTGACCACGTTAGCTTCGCGAGATTTTTGCGAAAACGTATTTCTAGTTTAATTTGCTATTTACATTTATCTAAAGCAACGTTTTTGATGTCACAATAGGGAACTTAAGATGGAGACGTTTTCGGGGCGACGGCGACCGGACTGGCAGAGAAAGCCTGGAACTAAGGCAGCCGTCGCTCCCCGTCAAAGATAGAACATTAAGATCGCAGTGAACTTAGAAGGACGGCGCCTTTAATTAGAAGAATACCGAAGAGGAAAATATGGCTTCACATAAAGAATTAAGAGAATAAATATTTGCTATGCAGACAACATGTATCGGATGAAGAGTTTCTCGTTTTGTGGGAAAATTATGAGTCCAAAAATCCCGATTTTCCTCGGGACAGTTACGATCCGTTCACGCTAACAGACATGCGGGATGCAGCTGAGTTCAAGGCAGAATTTCGTGTTGAAAAAAAATGATCTCCACAGGCTTGCCGAAGCCTTGCAAATTACAGGAACATTAAAATGCTACCAAGGAACCGTATTCTTAGTTTGGTATTGAAATAATTCCCGGGAAATACTTGCATGCAACAACAAAAACAACGGCAACAACTTTATTTCAGTATTCCCACGCCGAGTTAGTACATGGTATTACCTACTATTCTATATAATTTTCAATGCGTTTCATTTATACGATATTGTAACGACAAGAGCGAACTAAAAACACACAATTGAAATATCGGAGTTCATATTTTTTGTCTAGATACTTTTACTTGGCTCGTGGGAAAATTTTGTCCCATGTCAAGCTCACTTACGGTTGGCTGTCTGCCAAGTTGGATCTTGACCCTGTGACATGAAAACATAGAAACATTCAAGGATGTATAAAAGTTTAGATAACAGAGCTTGGAAATCGAGCTTGAAATGTGCCTCAAAGAAAACAAGGACAATTTTAAGAACGATAATCTGCAAAATGTTGGTTGCTAAACGCAACAAACCTGATTGAAATGAAAGTTAAATACTCACGTTTTCGCCACAACGCCAAACAGACCAGTTTCACGTCGCCGACGGGACCACGACGGCAAGGTGGTGAGCACGAGCATGCGCAATATCCAACAAATGATGATGTCACGTCCGGTTGAAGTTGCCGTCGCCCCGAAAACGTCTCTATCTTAAGTTCCCTAGTATTAAACTCAGCGACGGTTGAGTGTTATCATTTTCAGTAACTTTTAAACAAAGCCGTAACGAAGTCGACTGTAGAAGGAGCAGATAACTTGTCCAGGTGCCCCATTCAAACGTATGACTTAACATGTTTAATTAAACCATGTTTTTAAACATGAAAAACGGACACGAAAAACAGGAACACAGGTTTTTAATTACACAGGATGCAGTAATAAAACTCAACCCGTTTTGTAATTTGCAATAAAGTTGCCATCAACCTAAAGTACTTTTATGAAGGCAAGAAAAAATTATACCGTCTTTGACTAAACAGCTTTTAATTTATATGTTTAAGCTTTGGTGTGAACGGGGCATAGGCCGATCAACTGGGTGAAAATTTTCGAAAATAGAATCGATAAAACAGTTCAATTCAGCTTTATCCGCTAAGCAGTCTTTCCTTTAACTTTTTTTATGAGAAGAAGACAAAGAAAGAAAGAAAGAAAGAAAGAAAGGTGGTGGACTTTACTTTAAACAAGGGTCTTTTGCAAATGCATAGGATAGCTGTATCGTTATAGAAAGTTGGCAGTTTATACAACTGACCGTTATCCCATTTGCGTCATTAACAAATATAGGCGAAAGTTAAATGTTTATTTAACAATTAGTTCATGCGTCAGCGTGAGTTTGTCAAGATATCAGGCAAACGGGAAATTTGGGGGCGTGAGAGTTGCTCTAGTCGAAGACGGAATGGTAAAGTTGTATCGTTATATCAAGTCAAGCACTAGTTAACAGAATTGAGTTTACACCGTCTGCGCTAATAACAGAGGCAAAAGTCAGTGAAAGTTAGCTTAGGGAGGAAGTGAAAGTTAACTTAGGGAAAATAATTTTTCAAATGTTTTTAGTAAATTAGCTACGAACAGGTGTTCCACCATAACTGATGTTAATGACTATGCAGATTATAACTATTCGTGGCGCTTTTCTGGAAACGAGTATTCATCAATTGGTGCGATGGCGTTTACGCAAATGCAGAAGTTTTGAAGATATAGACAATATGGCACTAGTGTGAAAGTCTCTAATGTCTCTTAATTCGGTTTATTCATATTTTATTTATTTTATTGGGAAAGAATCGATCATCGATATTTTATGGGTGTTATTAACAAAAGGAAACATTCCACTCCCGCTTTCTGGATATATGGAATTATTTTAGGGCCAACGAGGTACGTTGCTTGATCCTCTTATAATAACCTCTTTATCTTTGTTGAAGTAGGCCAAAATATTTACTAACAATGAATACTAATCAAAGACCTTTTTCTTGCTGCAGGCTAAAACCATCTTTTTGATTCTTTCATGTCCCAGTGGTTTTCATTTGATCCATCTGGAACTTTTTTTAAAAAATTGCATATAAATTGATAATGCTTCTCAAAGGTTCCATTGAAAGTCGGCGTCGGCGTAAGATGTGCACCACCATAAATGTTGGAAGTCAGATCATACTTATTCGTGACGCTTTTCCAGAATGAGTATTCATCAATTGGTCCGTTAACCTGGGACCAGGCTCCGCTCGCAGATTTTTCTGTTTCGCCCTTTCCCCACTGCCGAGCCTGGTCCCTGGCTATTGGTCCGTTGGCGTTGAAGTAAATGAAAACGTTTAATTGCTATAGACATGTGGCACTAGTGTAAAAGTCTCTAATATCTCTCTCGGTTTATTTTAAAAAAATTTTTCGGAAAGGATCGATCAATCATGTTTTATGGCCGTTTTTAATAAAACAATTATTCTACCCGCACTTGCTGAATATGAGATGTTTATGGCCAACGCGGCACATAGGCCCGTATTCAACGCGAGCACTTTTGGAATAATTGTTGATTATTGTGCGTAACGTGCAGTTGATACAACATCGAATGGATTTCTATTGAAAGCACCATGATTGTCACTCCCTTTTTCAATATTTGTACCTTCTTTATTTCAGATACCATCTGAGTGAGTTTAAAGGTGATATGTCATGAGAATACTGCTGTTGGGTCTGTGCTTATTAATTAAATAAGTGATATAGAAAATAACCTGACATAGCCCAGTTAGCACCAAAGAGGAGCAGGTGGGCCCTCTGATAGTATACAATGGAACCTCGATATAACGAGCCTCTATGTAACGAAGTCCTCGGTATAACGAACGACTTTCTTCACACCCTAATAGTAAAATATACCAAAAAAAAACAACAACAACAACAAAAATGGATGTACCGAAGCCTCGGTGTAGCCAACAAACTTTGCCAGTCTCTTGGCCCGTCTATATTTTATCGACGACCCAGCCGGAAAATAACGTATATCTATGATGACCTTATTATTCGCATACTGATTCTAAGTTCCACAAGAACTGAGTGAATGCCAAATTTATGCACAGGGTCCAGAGGAGATGTGTTTGTCGTTAGAACATCAAAAGCAGTCGAAAACCTCTGAAAAAATGGGTTATTTTGATCGCGTTACAGTTTCGTTACACATTCTATAGACCGCAAACCAAGAGACTGAGGGCTCGCAAGATTAGCTTACAGTATAAAATACGGAAAGGGAGGAAACAGATTTGGGGCCGATTCTCGAATCCCTGAAACTGAAATGGAATTGAATGAAATCGCCTGATTTTTCTAACCTGATCTAGAATTCTTATGTATTTACCAAATACTGTGGGAAAACGGTATAAAAAAGCGTTCAAATTCATTTTCGGCGACCGAAATTTACGGCTTCGAGATAGCGCTTTCGTTCGCTGTGCATCGCAACAGATGGTGACGGAAATGACGTAGTAAAGTAAATGTGATCAAGATCGGAGCAATAAAAGGGGATGGAAAGCCTACGCGACTTTTACCTCATGCCAAAATGCTGCACGTTCCAATAAAGTTTTTTTCCTCTGCTGGGTAGATCATGCTCCGGAAGGTTCTACATAGTCATTTTCACTGAGTAAATGTGATTTGCATGTTTCACACTGAGAGGTCATGACACACATATCGATTAACTGTGGTTATTGTTTCTGGTCGGCAGGATTTCCCCTCTGATGTAAGCGCATTTTCTTTGACCTCTTTCGAAGCGTGAAGCTTTTTATTACGGCTGAATAAGGGTTCCAATTTTCTCCAAAGTGCCTTCTGGATCTGAATAACTAAGCGATTTTCTTTAGTCCGTGAAGGTAATGTTTTTCTGCAATGCCGTATCACGCTGGGCCCAGCTTGTTAGTTTTGTTTGGAGAATGTTAAATTATTACGGGTAGTGAGTCACAGGTCGTGTGTAATCTTGCAATAAAACGTGACACTGAGTAGAGCGGACGTACAAGGCAACTGTAATATCATCACGACTGCGCCATTCTTCGGTGGTCCCAACAGTGTTACCTCTTGCGTCTTTGGCTGTGCGCTTTGCGACTACTGGGAAGCCTTTGCACAAGCGAAACCTGCTTAAGACATCGAAGACTGTTGACATGTACAACAAATGTCCAGTCTTAAAATATCTTCACTTCAATTAAAACTCTGTTGCCTTCGCATAGATCTCTGAGATCTCTAAAACTCCCTCCGCAGCTGATGTTTTGATTCTCGAGTTGCTACTGCGTTTCCGGTCTCATTCACTTCCGTCACCGAGTGATGCGGTTCACATCTAACGAAGTCACGTGGCACAAGTTTCCTCCTTGGTCCGTTTTTTTACTCGGCACTTCGTGCCTCGGTCGCCCTTCGGGCGACAGCCTTCGGGAGACGTTCCGTGCGCCAGCGAGGATATGGCTTGCGGTTATTGGTTTTCAAAATGGCGAACAACAGAGTCGATCTGGTCAGAT
>CALNXK010000330.1:42500-97500 GCA_942486035.1 Porites lobata
ACGGGTTAAAACGCTACGTAAACGATGATCGTTTTCGTGTGGACGGAGATGAAAATATGCGTTTACTATCGTTTGCGTTTACTATCGTCTTCGTGTGGACCTGGCCTAACTATGAAACGCCAATTTGCAAAGGTCGAAAAACAGACAATGTAGTTCATGAATATAATTTTTTCTTTTTTTTTTTTTAGAATTCATTTTTTTAAAATTGTTATTTGCATTTATTATATTGACAATATTCCTCAAAGGTTTCATCAAAAGTGGGCGTCATAAGACACCAAAGTAGTATACTATGTTGAAAGATAAGCCTCGTTGGTGGGTTCCCCTTGAGTTCCGTGTGGGTTCCCTCGCAAAAAGTGGGTTCCCTTTATTAATATGCATAACGGTAGAGTCAATGACGTCATCTATTGTGATAACCTAGGGAAAAAATGGGTTCCTCCATATTAATTTAAGTGCCTAGTCAGTGTCTACCTGCATACTAATTCGGTATAGGTTTACTAATTAGCGTCACTCTACTTCAATAGGAACAATAGGCTTGCCTAGACTTGCCCGGTAAGTAACTTGAGCCCGGTTTTCGGACCGTCTTTTAAAAGAAAAATAGGAATAAGAGAAGCGATCACCTAGCAACGCGCGAAACGGCTTCCTATATCTTATTTAGCGCTAAAACTCAGATATACATAAACACAAAGGGAGTTGAAAAGTCTTAATTTAAATTTAGTTTACGTCTTCTTATTTAGCGCTAAAACTCGGATATATATATATAAACAAAACATACACAAATTGGAGCTGAACACTCTCTAAGTTTGTCTGACGTTTTCTCCCATCAATCTCGAGGAAATGAAAGTCTTGTCATTTTCACGCACGGTTAATCAGTTAATTATGCGAGTTTACAAGGCCAAAGTTGAATACAAATTAGCTCTACATGCAGGAAAAACCTCAAGGGAGCAACCTTGACGTATTATTATAAAACAAATAACTTAACAAGGATCAATTAAAACACGTGACTCATAATTGCTAGCAATAAAAAGACAAGAGAGATACCGTTTTAAACAACTTTATTAAAAAACAATGACAAAAAGAGTCAAATACACAGGAATGGAAATTAATTAATCTTCATCTTCGTTCTCCTCTGTAGAAGGGGAATAGAAATTAATTTCCAACGTCTTCGCGTTTTTGTGTGTAACTGCTCCGAAATCGTGACACCGAAGAAAGCCCTCTTTTATGTAATGTCTCCCCTCGGGAATCTGGTGATCGCATATAGGACAAATCTTGTAGTAATCGTGCCAAAGGCATTTAGGACATTTCATGATCAATGTCCCGCACACATTAGAGTTTTTGCAGTGTTCACAGGGACTTTTGGAGTGAAAGGTGGTGGACGTTTCAGGGTTACTACTTTCTATCTCCTGACTGTCGTCTTCAGTGTCGTTGTCGCTCTCTTGGGTGTCTTCCGCTTCAACGCCATTCTCAGAAGCCACTTCCTCCTCCTCCTCCTCCTGATTTTCAATATCCGATGAACTCTCCTCATTTTTACTCTCGTTATCGGAAGTATTTTCTACATTTTGGTAGCCTTTTTCATTTTCTATTAAATCACAACAACTTTTTGTTCTTGATTAAACCTTTATCGATTCCTAACTCTGCAAGTCCATCTAGAAACGTATTAAGCGCACGAGGCTTGGTAACTTCATTGTTATGAGGGAGTAACACATACTCAAGTAGCTCAGCGATGTTTGCGACGGGAATAGTGCGTTTATTTCGAAGTAATTGTCCGCTGGGGGTCCAGAAAAGAATATCTTTGGACGCAGCCATACTATACGGCAAATCAGAAGCACACTTTTCCGGCACTGCTCGGGAAAGATGACTCAAAACATCTTTTATTCTCGGTTCTTCATCCTCGCTTTCATCACCAGAACTTTCGCTTTCTTCATGTTCACTCTCGTGATCTTCTTCTTCAACCAAATCTATCTTTCTCTTCATTTTTGATGAGCACCCGTGACAAACTTAGCGTCGAATGATAAACCTAGCGATGTGTCACCTCTTTTATAGCATTAATCCTAAGCTTGAAACGACAGGGGCTAATACATCTTCAATAAAACCACTACGCTCTTGAACAAGGACTCGCTTCTTTGTTTTGAAAAGGACATTTGGACTGGCCAGGTTAAGGAAAGCATCCTTATATGTGAGCAATACCCGCTTATTTTCTTTGGAGATAGGAATGTGTCGCATGAGTAAATTGTATAAGACTTGGACTAGTGCATGAAGTTGCTGTGGTGTAGCTGTCTTTAAAAGAAACTGGCGGTGATAAGCGGGGCAAGCAGCTAACAGCTGAAGAAAACCACGATTGTTATTCACTACACGAGACATTGCTACAAAATGAACTAAGAATGGCAGTTGGTAGTCTTTTATAGAATTTGGTGGAGGGAAAACAATAGAAATGTGGTGGAGGTGGTGGTGGTGGTGGAGGGAAAACAATAGAAATGTGGAGGCGGTGGTGGTGGTGGTGGAGGGAAAACAATAGAAATGTGGAGGCGGTGGTGGTGGTGGTGGAGGGAAAACAATAGAAATGTGGTGGTGGTGGTGGTGGTGGTGGAGGGAAAACAACAGAAATGTGGTGGCGGTGGTGGTGGTGGTAGACGGAAAACAATAGAAATGTGGTGGCGGTGGTGGTGGAGGGAAGAAAACAATAGAAATGTGGTTGCGGTGGTGGTGGTGGTGGTGGAGGAAAGAAAACAATAGAAATGTGGTGGTGGTGGTAGTGGTGGTCTTGGGGGAGGAAAACAGTAGAATCTTGTGGCCTGAAAACCTATATAAATGCGCAACATTCTACCTCTTTCTCAGTCTACATTTTGCTCCTGAGGAGTTGATATGAGTTGGTTCTGTTCTGTCTGCGAAAAATCCTTTAGTAGAAAAGATAGTATGCAAAGGCACGTGATGTCTAAACACCGCAATGCTGGTCTCACCCCAATTCAAACAGTTCCAATATTTTCACAGAAATGTCAGCGGTTTCGCTTCGAGCATCCTTTCACCTCCATGATTGCCGGAATGACCGGGTCCGGAAAAACGGCCTGGGTTCGATCGCTATTGCAACAAGCTTCAGAGACCATTTACCCTCCCCCGGAGAGGATCGTTTGGTGTTATTCACAATGGCAGCCTGCGTATACACAAATGTTAGTCGCCATGCCAAACATTGAATTCGTCAAGGGAATTCCTACGGCTTTCGAGCAGGATTCCTATTTTGATGTGAACAAACGGAATTTGATCGTGTTTGTGAACCTCTTTACTCGTGGTTCTCATCATCGCAATCTGAGCGTGATTTATATCGTGCAGAATCTATTTCATCAGGGGAAAGGTAGCCGCAGCATAAGCCATTATCTGGTGTTATTCAAGAATCCACGAGACAAATTGCAAATCTTGACTCTAGCGAAGCAAATGTATCCCGGGCAGACGGATTTCTTTTTAAATCAGTACGAAGAGGTTGTAAAAAGACCTTTTGGTTATCTTCTGATTGATCTGAAAACTACTACCCGAGATAATTGTCGGTTGCGAACAAACGTTCTGCCCAGTGCAGAAGGCTTTAACCAAGCAGGGTTTCAAGAAAATATTCCTCAAGAGCTCCTAAAATATCTGAAGCAGCAAACTCTTTCGCCTGTCCCACTTCTTCCAGCTATGCAAGGAATACAGGGCAACATGGATGACGTGCTTTCTCGAAACGATCTTCGGGACGATGAAAAAGCTACGCGATACGTTCAGTTGCAAAACAGATACCTGGCTTTTAAAGAACAATTAAATACAAGAACACGACCGGAAGAAATAATCAGTACTGTTCCAGACTTAACATCAAGGACACAAGATTCTTCGACAGCAACGACAGCATTCTCCACTCCCCTCAACCCCTTTAATGTAACACCTGAATTAACACAAGCGGCTATCTCTCAAAAACCTGACAAAGAAAGTCTCACTCCTCCACCACCCTTAAATCCTGCTTTCCTGACCCCTTCTCCAACAGTAGAAACCCCATCACAACAAGGCCCGAAGCGCAAAAGGCGTCGGATTCAGTTTCTAAATTATTTGGATGATCATAAATCTCATGGCAAACAGCTGAAGAAACGTCGGCATAAGAAATTCAAACCTTACAAGTACTCTATGAACGAAGATGAAGATTAATTAATTTCCATTCCTATGTATTTGACTCTTTTTGTCATTGTTTTTTAATAAAGTTGTTTAAAACGGTATCTCTCTTGTCTTTTTATTGCTAGCAATTATGAGTCACGTGTTTTAATTGATCCTTGTTAAGTTATTTGTTTTATAATAATACGTCAAGGTTGCTCCCTTGAGGTTTTTCCTGCATGTAGAGCTAATTTGTATTCAACTTTGGCCTTGTAAACTCGCATAATTAACTGATTAACCGTGCGTGAAAATGACAAGACTTTCATTTCCTCGAGATTGATGGGAGAAAACGTCAGACAAACTTAGAGAGTGTTCAGCTCCAATTTGTTTATGTTTTGTTTATATATATATATCCGAGTTTTAGCGCTAAATAAGAAGACGTAAACTAAATTGAAATAAAGACTTTTCAACTCCCTTTGTGTTTATGTATATCTGAGTTTTAGCGCTAAATAAGATATAGGAAGCCGTTTCGCGCGTTGCTAGGTGATCGCTTCTCTTATTCCTATTTTTCTTTTAAAAGACGGTCCGAAAACCGGGCTCAAGTTACTTACCGGGCAAGTCTAGGCAAGCCTATTGTTCCTATTGAAGTAGAGTGACGCTAATTAGTAAACCTATACCGAATTAGTATGCAGGTAGACACTGACTAGGCACTTAAATTAATATAGAGGAACCCATTTTTTCCCTAGGTTATCACAATAGATGACGTCATTGACTCTACCGTTATGCATATTAATAAAGGGAACCCACTTTTTGCGAGGGAACCCACCAACGAGGCTTATCTTTCAACATAGTATACTACTCACCAAAGCAACGTTTATGTCGCAATATTAAACTCAGGGACAGTTGAGTGGTATCTTTGTCAGTAACTTTAATTTTAAAACTAACACGCACACACAAAAATAAAATTGCCGCCGATAACGTGGTCCTCTGTAGAAGGAGTAGATGACTTGTCTAGGTGCCCCATGGTGACCCATTCAAACTAACTAAACATGTTTAATTAAACCATGTTTTAAAAATGAAAACGGACTCGAAAAACAGGAACACACAGGTTTTTTTTACACAGGATGCGTTTACAAAATTCAACTCGTTTTTGTAATTTGCAATAAAGGTGTCATCAACAGAAGGTGCTCTTATGAAGGAAAAAAATTATGCCGTGTTTGGCTAAACTGCCTTTAAACATAGACCGATCAATATAGAGAACTTTGAAAATAAAATCGATAAAACAAAGCAATTAATGGTCTATAAAGTTTAGCTTTATCTGGTAAGCTGTCTTTCCCTTAACTTTTTTTTTTGAAAAACAAAGGTTGGTTTTCAGTTGGGGTCTTAAAAAATGTATTTCTTTTTAATTTGGTGGACCTAGTTCATTCGTCAGCGTGCGTATGTCAAGATATCAAACAAACGGGAAGTTTGGAGCGTGAGAGTAACTCTAGTCGCAGATGGAAGGCAAAGTTGTATCGTTATATCAAGTTAAGCACTCGTTAATATACAGAATTGACTTTACACCGTCTGCGCCAATAATAGAGGCAAAAGTCGGTGAAAGATAGCTTAGGGAGAAAGTGGAAATTAGCTCAGAGAAAAATAATTTTTAAATATTTACGAACAGGTGTGCCACCATTAATGTCAATGGTAATGCAGGTCATAGTTACCCCTTGCGTTTTTAATTTATAAAAATGAATATTCGTCAATTGGTTCGTTGGCGTTGACGCAAATGCAAAAGTTTAATCGATATAGACATGCCGCGAGTGTGAAAGTCTCTAAAGTCTCTCTCCGATTGTTTTATTCATATTTATTATTCTTATTTTATTCGGAAAGAATCAATTATTGATATTCTATGGCATCATTCCACCCCCGCTTACGGGCGTATGAGATATAATATGGCCAACGAGGTACGTAAGGCCTGCACGTATCCGGCCAACGCGAGTTCTCGTGGCATGGAATAACTGTCGATTATTGTGTGTTCAGTTCAATGCAACATCAAATGAATTTTTCTATCAATTGATAGCATCATTATTGTCACGGCTTCCTTCTGCAATAATATCTGTACCTTCTTTATTTTAGATACCAGCTTAGAGAGTTTAAGTGGGCTATGTCAGGAGGATGTTGCTATCCTAGGTAAAAAAAAAAAAAAAAAAGTGATATTGCCCCTTTAAAACCAGTACTGAGAGGGCACGCTACAGGAGTCCTCTAACAGAACAATCGTAGGCGAAGTAGTTGAAAATGAATAAGACGAGACCGAAGATGTTTATCATTGTATTGAACCATTTTATCGATAAGAAACAAAAATAATCTATAATATTTCAGCACTATGAAGGGGGGGGGGGGGAGGGAGGCAGGGAGGCAGGGAGGGTCAAAGTTATTTAATATTTAATGAGAGCTTATTTAGCATTTTTAATATGGGACCATTAATTGACTTTAGATTGACAATTCAATCGGAGAAACTATAATAATTTGTCTCAGTTTGCTGACATTTTCTTACAATTAAAATATAATGGCACCTAAATGTTGTCAATGGTAGAATTATATATAGATCAAAATGAAAGAACAGACGATGTTTTTGTAAGTAAGAGACTCAAGAGAAAAGACCTGTCGAAGAATCAGTAAGCATGGACATAACAGCAAATGGAAGCTGCTTCAGTTTGATAAATCCAGAAACACTAAAAATTGGGCAAACGGTTGCTCTGAGCCTGATACTTGTTGTTTCGTTGGTTGGGAATTCTCTCATCCTATTAATTGTTTACAAAACACCAACTTTGAGAAAACCGATGAATATGTTGATCGCAAATATGGCCATGTCTGACCTGCTCTATCCAATATTCTTTGTTCCTGCTCGTCTGGCAGAATGGCACGCTGGCTCGTGGCTTATTGGTGGTACCCTTGGTCAGGCCTTGTGCAAGATACACATTTTTCTTGTTGATGTTTCCTTGTTAGTGTCGATTCAGAGCCTTGTTCTGATAACAGTGGATCGATTTGTAGCTGTTGTAGTTCCACTCCGTTCCCCTCTCGTAAGTAGAAAGCGGTGTCTATTCTTCATTGTCGCTTCGTGGATCGTCGCAATGGCCTTTCATTCGCCATATCTTGTTGCTTATAAACTTGGTAAATACCCAGAACGACTGATGTGCGAAGATCTGTGGCAGGAAGCCTTCGGAGGAAACACATATCCAAATTACATCCTAGCAGGTGCTATCGTGTTTTTCTACATTCCCTTTGTCCTCTTGGTGATACTGTACTCCAACATCCTGATCAAGCTTAAAAACCAAGTCCATCCAGGTGAGCAGTCAGCCAACGCTGAACAACAGAGGACAAGAAGAAACAGAAACGTGCTTAAGATGGCTATTACTATCGTGGTAGTGTTTTTCATTTGCTGGATACCCTGGTTCAGTAACGCGATAATAGAAAATTTCAGTGCACCAGACAGTCTTATTTCTTCTTGTAGTTTTCATATATACCGTACTGTCACCTTCTTTATGGCTTTCGCAAACTGTGCTATTAACCCGATTATCTGCCTCACTCTTAGCAGTAACTACCGCCAAGCTCTTAAGAGACTTGTGAGTTGCTGTGCCGCCGATGCAGTGGAACATTAATGTTTGAAGACTGAAAGCCGGGTCTGAAGAGATTCATTAAAAGAAAAAAAAAGAAGAAGAAGACCAATAACAACTAAGATGTTATGTAAAATAACAGCGAAATCACGAAAGAAATGCATGTGAGTTATGTTTTCGGCTGCAAAGTAATCTGGAGCACGCCCTAACCCTAACTCTAGGAAGGGTGGAAAATGTTATTGTATGAACGCATTTGCAACGTATAATTTTGCCGAAAAACGCCGATCGAAGCCAGTTCACTGAAACAGCTTCTGGATGGTTTGCTGCAGAACCGGCAAGACATCCAAAGAAAACGGTATGATATTAGCAGATCGACATGCAAACTTTGAAACCCCTAAGTAAAGGAGCGCAGGTAGACATATTTCTACCACGAACCAAGACGAGGGACTTCAGCATAGGTGAAAGAAGAGGCCAGTTAGCCACGGTCGTCCTACATTGTAAAGACAACTGACGTGTCTGAACTAAAGTGCCATAGAGTATACTCAGCTGAAGCGTTTAGAAAAAAAATCAACAGTTACCGGTGGAAGTTCGTTGATAACAACAAAGAAAGTCTTTCAACACAGAGAGGCAAACTAAAGCGTTCAGCCTACCCTCAGTTGTCATCATCAGAATCACCCGAGCACCTGCCCAATCACGTGCACCGGTGCCATGTTATAAATATGGCGTGAACAAATATTTTTCTCTCTTTTTGCGAATAATAACTAAAGGATGTTGGAAAAATGGACTGCATGACTGAAATTGTACCCCCCCCCCCCTCCCATCAACCCCCACCTTTCCTAGACCAAGGGTGCTTACCACTTGACAGAAAATTTCGGAAATTCCGGATGTAAGGTAAATGGTGAGGTCACTTTTCGGAAATTCCAACCGAAAATTGAGGAGTACGTTTTGAGGTAGTCCGTTCATTCCGGTTCGTACAAACCAAACAGAATGTTGCTTACCATTAACCAATTTCTCAGTTCCCTCTTGGTTCCAGACTCACGCTACACAAATTCGCCCTTTTTTTGGATTCAAACTGTAACGGATGTAGCAATTCTGCGGTAAACTGGTATATCGCTTATAATTATGCTTTCGACTCGCCGAACGGATTTTTCTGTCAAATGGTAAGCACCCCAAGTTTTCAGATGACTCGATTTTCTCTCCTTCTTTGGACATTGACTTCATATTAAAGCTAGATGGGGTTCTGGTAGTCTGGTCAGGTAAAAATAGTTGATAGGGTCCTGGGACAAGCTTGGTTACATAGCATTCAAAATGGCGGCTACCAAATCAAGTAAAGATGCACGTCAGCTGGGGCTCAGCTAGCATGAGAAACGGTGTGAAGTCCGAGAAAAGTCAAAGAAGGAAAAGTATTTTAGATCTTCACTCCAGTGTCTTGATAAAAAAGAAACAAAGAAGGCACGCTGGTTACTGAACTTCTGATTACAAGTAATCGAGAGAGCAATTAAAGCATCTTTTAAAAATTTCATGCAAACATAAAGTTTTGATCAAAAGTTACAGCGCAACAAATTAGAGGTACCAACTTTTGGGACACCCTGTACTCCTGATTAATGGCTTTTATCAATTGTAAAGACTAATCTTCCCGAATTTAAAGATATATGGAAAGTTAATGAAATTCGATAATTATCCGATCAATAGGCTTTTAAGCTTCTAGAACAATCTTAAGGAAGAAAGAGTTGGCTAGTAAGAGAGAAGACAAACGGAGTTAGCAAGAAGGAGTTAGCAAATGGAAAGCAAGATTTGGAGATTGTTGAAGGAAAAGTTAGAGATAGAGAGAGGGAGTGAACTACAGCAGCAGCGAAGGCTTAACCTTAAAGATAAGTGAAATGGAAGAGAAGTAAGAATGGACAACCGCCCTGCGAGTAAGTAAAATAAACCCTGAAAATGTAACTGGTTGATTGTGGAGTTCCTCTCGTCTCGCCGTCCCCATCAATAAACGACACACAAAGATCGTGTATCACGACTAAGGAAAACGCGAAAGACTTCTTCGTAAATGCTAAAAGCCGTGCCAGACCAGAAAGAATCTCTACTCGCAGGATATTTTAAACACAAAATTTCCCACACACACAAAAAAATAATAAATAAATAAATAAGCGCCTTGTAGCCCTTATTTTATAGTCTTACAAATTTTCAATAATTTCGTGTATAAACGACGGTTAACGAGAATATAATCTTTTAAAAAATCTATTGACCGGTTTCAAAATTATTTGCTCATTTTTTTTGTTGATGTATACGCCAAAATATATACTTAAATGCGAAGAAGAGCACCTCTTGAATGCTAATCAAATTCCTCTTTTTGCAATCGGCTAAAACTATCCCTTTGATTCTTTCAGGTCCAAGTAGTTTTCATTGTAACCCATCTAGAACTCAATTCGTTTTTCAAATTGCTATTTGCATTTACGTTGACAATATTTCTCAAAGGTTTTATCAAAAGTAGGCGTCACTGGAGACTAAAGTAACGTTTTTGTCACAATATTAAACTCAGCGACGGTTAAGCGGTATTATTTTCAGTAACTTTTAAAACTAACAAGCACACACAAAAACAAAATTGCCGCCGATAACGAAGACCTCTGCAGGAGGAGTAGATGACTTGTCTAGGTGCCCCAGGGTGCTCCCATTCAAGCTAACTAAACATGTTTAATTAAACCATTGTTTTAAAAAATGAAAACGGGCACGAAAAACAGGAAGACAGGTTTTTACAAAGGATGTGGTAATAAAATTCAACGAGCTTTGTAATTTGCAATAACGTTGCCATCTACTTAAGGTGTATTATAAAGGAAAAAAAAAAAGTTACCTTGTTTGACTAAACAGCTTTCAATCATAGACCGATCAATATGAAGAACTTCGAAAATAAAATCGATAAAACAAAGCAATTGACTTTACACCGTCTGCGCCAATATCAAATAGAGGCTAAAAGTCAGTGAAAGTTAGCTTAGGAAGAAAGTGAATGTTAGGTCAGGGAAAAATAATTTTTGGATATTTACGAACAGGTGTATGTGCCACTAATAACGTCAATGGTCATGTAGGTCAGAACTATTCGTGGCGTTTTTAATTTCTAGAAATGAGTATTCGTCAATTGGTTCGTCGGCGTTGACGCAAATGCAAAAATTTAATTGATATAGATATGTGGCGCTAGTGCGAAAGTCTCTAGTAAACTCTCTTTCCGATCGTTTTATTTATATTTATTATTCTTATTTTATTGGGAAAGAATCAATCATCTATATTGTATGGCATTGGTTTTTTTTTAATTAAACAATCATTCCACCCCCGATTACTGGAGCACTGCTACCAATAACATCAGTAAAGAAGACTTAGAAGTAGCGTCAATGCTTGGATTAATGTGAGGGATTGAACCATTTTGAGATGCTGTGCAGTAAATATTAACAGGCCACCAGGTGAGTGTCAGATAATTTTTTATAATTTTTTGGGACCAGTAAACTCTTCTGTTATCTACTCACTGTCTACTGGCATAAGTGTTCGTGAATCGACTTTCGATTTTTGATTTTCACTTTTCACTTTGAAGATCGACTTTAAATATCGACTTTTGATTTTGCGTTTTGACGTGGTGAGCGAAGCGAAAAATGCCGTGAGCGTTATTTGCCGTTAAAAAATTGAAATTGCTGTGAGTAAATTGAAATTGCCGAGAGCAAATTGAAATTGCCGTGAGAAATTGAAATTGCCATGAACAAACTAAAATTGCCGTGAGTAAATTGAAATTGCCCGGCAACAAATTGAAATTGCCCTGAGTAAAATTGAAATTGCCGTAACACTTTTGGGTCACCGTAATTATCATTATCATATTATTATTATTATCATCATTATCATCATACACACCCTTTTTAACAGTACGGTTACCATTTATAATACTTCAAACGGAAAAAAATATGCAATGGCAACTTAAAGCCAAACTGAAACCATCGTCTTTAAACTTTGCCTTTTTTCAAGTGACATTGCCTCAGCTCTAAAAAATTAACAGGTGGAAGAGCTAACAAAACCTGAGAAGACGATACAACCTGAAACAATGAATTTATTCAAATTGCTTAGTTCAAGTGTCGTAGACAAAGGGTAACTAATAGACCAGCAGATAGACAATTTAACGGCTCGTGATCTTAAAGACACAACCGACTCTGTGTTGCTTCCTACGGTTTTCTTGTTTTCTTAGAAATTCTCTGTGAGAACAGCCAAAATGGCGGATGCTCTAGGCAATCGCAGTTTCTTTTTAACAAGCGTGGAAGTCTTCTATTTGAACTGTGGAATACAAGTTTATTGTTTGATTTAAATTGTATAAATTTGTTAATGGGAGACTCGCTTTTAGCCCTGTCTAAACCTATATATTACTATCGTTAAGGAGGAAGTATAAGTATTAGAGTATTATTGGTTTACAGATCAATAACGGGATCTGACCGCGGTTATAAGACGGAAGTATTAATCATATAGCATTATTTGAACGTAGGTGTTGTGGAAGCAGCAAAGACTCAAGAGAACAGACCCGTCGAGAAGTCAGCAAGCATGAACTCAACAGCAAAGCTGCTCCAGTCTGTTAAATCCAGAAGCAGGTCTGGAAGAATTGGAGCAACAGTTTCTCTCAGTTTGATCCTTGTTGTTTCGCTGGTTGGAAATTATTAAAAACTGAATAATTGGATAAAGCAATTCTAGAGCTCTGATTGGCTTAGCCATCATGGTATATGAGCCATTATACCATGCTCTCCAAATATGGTAACTGTACGCGTCTGCTTAAGATTAAAAACAAGCTAAAAATCAGTCTTTTACAAATAATAAAGTAGGGAAGAATTCTCGATATTTTGTGGGCGTTTTTAATAAAACAAGTATCCCACTCGCGCTGAGTAGTAATAGGGGCTACACTAGGGAGTAACCAATCAGAGCGCAGCAAATTTGGTCTCGACCAATCAGAATCGCGCATTTGGCCCATGTGACTTATTGACGTCACAACCCATTGTTTTAACCCACGTGACCCCATGGAATAAAGAACACACGCACACAAGAGTTGAATCTACATTCTTCACATAGTTTTAATGACCGCGTAAAGCCATGGGTACAAGCGGGACGTGTGTGACGCCCGAGTGACGTCACGCCCAATTACAAATCTAATAGCAGGTCGAGTTCGTTCCCAATCCTCTCGTAGCCATAGGGATAACTGGATCGAGTGGCGACATCGATGACGCGCTTGTCAAACACCAACCCATACTGCTTCACGCGCGGAACCACTTGAATTTGTTTCTGTTCTAAATCACGTTTGAAATAATAAGGGTTGGTGATGTTCAAATTGCGTCGAGAGTCCTGGGGCGAATCTAATTCGGAGAGAATATTCTCTTTCATGGTCTGAAAATTGAGAATGGCGGATCCACGGACGTTCAACGTGAAACCGCGGACCTTGCACACTACTCTGCCACCGCGGGTCTGGTACCCATAATTCTTGGCGCCCCCCGAAACAAACTCGGTGATGACGTCTCCATCTAATTCATCGGTCATGTCCCCCAGAAAATCTCCGGTGGCAATGCTGGGTTGACCGGGGCGCCATTTGTACACCACACTATCGGTATCGTAATAAAGGACTTGCTGTTGAAGGGTATCCAGGGACTCGTAGAGCTTTAATCGAGCATGACAGGTAGTGAAAGCGGCTACGAAAATATTGGTCTTGGTACCTTTGACGGCATTGTCGTGGACACTGGTGTAGACAGCTTCCAAAATGTCGTCGGTGCAAAGGCGGAGGGTGCTGAGATCGAGGGCGGCATCGGAGATGAGATTGAACAAATCGGCGGGATGTTGAACGGTGACGGTGGTGGGTTTGTTGATTCGCTCCCCGAACTTGCCCCAGAAACTGTTCAGCATGAGTTTGGCCGTAGCCTTGCGGCCGGGGTTCTTGGCAATGCTGGCAATGTCCAGTCGGATGCCTTCCCGTTCCTGGTAACGAAGAATGTAGTTGCGTTTTTGCTCGAGGGTCTGACACCAGTTGGGCCATCCCGCGGATTCTTGTTTCAACTTGAGCCACGTGTTGACATAATCGGCAAAAAGACCCGTTTGGCGTTGCTCGGGGGGAAAATGCCAGACTTCGTGAATCTTGATCAGCGTGTACCCCTTTTCGACGGCTTTGACCAATTCGGGCGTGCACCAGGTGCCGCGTAGCGTGCGATCCGCATCGGAATGAGGGCAATAATGGGTTCGGGTCAACATGGGTTGGGCCTGCTCGGTCTGAACACAAGCACGACAGAGAGGAAACGTGAGCTTGTTGCCGCTACGCACGGGCAGAACAGGGTGGAACAAACCAGTGGGAGGAAGAATGTCCACAGTGGCGACACCAAAATAAGATTCCAGGGACTGGTCGGCGGGTTGCGTGATGATCCGCGGATGCCCGATGGGATAGGGACAGTTTTTATTCACCCACGGGTACAGGGAGGTCACATCCACATAGCGTATTTCCTCGCCTTCTCCAGCCACAGCATGCAGAGCTACCGCACCGGTTCGACCCCCAAAGAAGGCTTCACGGGGTTCTAGGGGTGCCACCAGATCAAAGGAATTGAGAAAACGTTGGACGGCTTCATCACTGTCTACCCGTTGGTCCCATTCACATTCCCACATTTCAATGACTGTATAATCCGCTCGGAGCAATGCCATGCGTTTGGAGAGCGTGGCTTGATAGAGTTCCTCTACGGTTCGATCCGGTGTGGCATAATGTTTGGCGGTTCTCACAGGATAACAGCGGGGACAGCCATGATAGAGGCATCCATGAAACTCGTAGATGGTGCGAGTCACAGGATCGTAGCCATCGACAAAATAATGATGGGCGCTGGTTCGGATGGACTGTTCGCCCCCATTACGAACATGACGAATACGGTCAGCACTGGCCCCCTCCTTTGGAATGAGGTGTTCCTGGTAGTAGAGCCATTGTAGGGCTTTGAGGGATTGATTGACGTGAGCTCCTCGCCAACCCCCCAGTGGTTCCACAGCAATAGTGTCGGGGGTCAAATGATGCTTGCGCCAATACAAATTGCAGGCACTGGCAATGGTGATACACTTGGCCATGGGATTGAAGCCCGCCTGCTGTTCAAATTCTTGCTGAAAGGCTTCACACCCCGCTTTCAATAGAGCCACATCCGATTTGCAATAATCAATCATTTCTTGCTGGAAATGGAAGGGCACGTTCCGACGGACTTGATCGGCGTGCCAACGGGTCAGTTCGTCTTTTTTTTTAGCCATCATACCCTCAGGATCGTAAAACTCCAAATCGGGGATGCGGCCCACATATTGTTGGTGATCGGGGGTATTGAACAAGTGAGGAAAGAAGCCCTTCTTTAATTCGGTTAAATTGAAGGTGCTGGAAAAAGAGGCCAGTGGCATAGGCAAGAAACACAACGAGTCAATGAATTTGAGGGGTCCACTCTTGAACGATAGGACTTTGGCCCCCACAGTCAGCTGATCCTCGACCACGCGTTGTTGCTGGTACAATTCGTGCAGAATAAACATGCCATCGAAGCCTTTCAAATTATGAAACACCACGAGAATCTCCTGCTCGCCTTCACAGTCTGGAACGTCGGTGAGATCATCCAAATCACGCAAAAATTGTAGGGCACAGTCCTCCCCGTCCAATACATGGATGGTGGTTTCGGCACTGGATGAATAACATAACAAATTGGCTACAAACACCCCTTCTGCATTCTGCATGGCTTCAAAATCCGCGTAAACAAACAGGGGAGGGGGTGGCGCCACCATGCTACCTCCCCCCTCCTCTGTCGGTTCAGTCTCCTCATGCCCTCCACCACGGGCTGAATGTAACACTTATGGTCTTGGATAGGTACCCATTCCTGACACACGGAACATTTGTTGTACCCGCACTGATGACGTTGGTTGCGGATGACCGTGTATTGGGCTTGACACTTGCGACAGCATTTGATGGATTGACATTGGGCACTGATTTCATGATAACGTTTGCATGGACCACCGTAAAACTTGCGGTGACACAGACTGCAATACTCGGTGGGGCGGGTGCCACGCACATACTCCGGACAATCAAAGCGCCCACACGCAGAGCAGCGTCTCCCTTGACAAGTGTGATGGGATCGATCATTGGCGTTGAACCCTCGTTCACAGTCCAGGCAATAATAGGAGCGATTGACAAACGCGGGAAAGGACGTGCAGCCGTCGAAATGATCATTGGACTTGAGTAAACGAATCTGATGAGGAGCGGCGGGGCCTTTGAAGATTAAAAAGAACGGTTTCATCCGGGTCATGACCAAGAGTTGATATTGAGGTCCCAACACTTGTTGAAATTGACGAAGCTCGGGTAAACCACAGGGACCCTCAGCCACACCTGCTTGCTGATGGAGGGCCTGGGCTTGACGTTGCTGCACAGGAAGCCCACGTTTGAGATTGTCCCAGTCGCGAAACCCGTCCACGCCTTGATCTTTATGGCAATGAGCACGCATGGTGACAATAGCGCGGGCACAGCATAGGGTATCTCTGTTTCGGATGGTGACAATACATTGTTTTTTCTTGTTGACACGATCCAAACATAAACGTCCCACATTGCGTTGTTTATGTCGACCAGACCCCGGGCCGGGCATGGAGACAAACACCACGTCTACTTGGAACCCGCGATCGGGGTTGAAGGCTTCATTGCTATTCAACTTGCCAGCTAGGGTAGCTAACATCTCATCTAAGCGAGCGGTGCGTTGTAAAAATTCCCCCACAGTAAAATTGGCGGTTTGATACGCGTGGGTGAACCCATGCGCTGTAATGGCAAAGTTCACAAAATGATGGGCGGGTCGCTGCTCGCGGTCGAGTTCCGTTTCAATGGCGTGGTGTAATGCTTCCGTCAATGCCAGGCCAATATTATCCCCAGGACCAGGATCCCTCAATTGACGCAATTGCGCGTTGAATTGCGCCCGCTCCACCACATTCCGCCAGCGGCGTCGTCGACCTATAGGTTGCATGGTAAACTGAAAGAGAGGGCCTCGGGCGGCAGCGGCCCCTCCCAACTGTTCCCACCGGTCATAAGCGCGGTTCAACAGAGCATCCTCCTCCTCGTCACTGTCAGGATACCAGGGGTCCTCCGCCATGACGGAGGAGACAATTTGAATTTTCCCGCGCCAGACGCTGGCTTTTATAGACCTAAAAACACGTGATCAGATGAACAGGGATTGGTGGAGAGGACTCAGGTGAGAGTCAGGTGAGAGTCAAGTGAGGGGTTGAATAGACAGGAGGAGGATTAAGGGGGGTGCCCCCCATGGGTACAGATTTCTCCAGTCTCCGCTGAGCCTGGTGCGAGATCGGTGATTGGCGGAAAGATGGCTAGATATAGACCCTCGTCCAGACCAAACGTCAGTTGCCATTGAGACATGCCGAATCGAGATCCCGAGAAGGTGAAAGAAGCGAAACACCGGTGGTACCTGAAACACAGGGAGAGGATTGCGACACAGAAACGTGAGAAGCGGGCAGCTCAGAAAAAGCTCAAACCGCCCAAGCCACCCAAACCGCCCCCGACCCAGGAACAGCTTGCCAGAGCCCGAGAGTTGAATCGGTTGGCCTGTAACCGATACCGAGCCACACACGGAGACCAAGTGCGGGCGCTGAACCGCAACTATTATCGTCGACACCGTGATCAAATTGTGCAGCAGCAACGGGACCGTCGTGCCCGGGCTCGGGAGACACCTCATCCCTTTCGAAAGTTACGTGCGTTGGCGGACGTGTGTGCGGGCCGAGTATTAGAACAAGAGCATGGATACACCAGGATCGCACCAGCCCCCCAAGAGAAAACGGGACCCTAAAAGAACCAAAGAACAGCAAAAACAGTATCGGCAGCGCCTGTATGCGGCTCCGAATGGGATCGAGGACGTGAAGGCCATGCACCGTCGTCGCTACCACGAGCGGATGGCTCGTATGAGGGCCAATGGGGAGTATGAGGCCTTTAAGGCCAAAAAGACCGAGGAGGGGATGCGACGCTATCATGGCATGACCGAGGAGCAGCGAAATGTGGTCAAACGCAAAAACGCCCAGTGCCAGCGTAACTGGATGCAGAAAATGAAGGACAAGGGGTTGTATGAAGCGTACAAACAACGATTGAATGCACGGCGGCGAGAAATTGCTCACGAGAAAAAACGTGTGTTGGGCGAAGAAGGGTGGAAAGCTCTGCAGAAACAAAGGTACGAGCAGCGGACGGAATCCATTCGACGTCGAGAATGGTCCTGGTTGGACGAGGCACTGGAGCGTCCCTTTCCCCTCCCGTGGCTACCCTTAGACTGGGCCGAAGCCGAGCCTGAAGAGGACAAGGTACAGACCCTTCGCGCTGAGGCCTTGCAGAAAATGGACCACTATTTGTAAGAACGAAAGTTTAATTAAAACATGTGTACTGTGCCATTGAACATGTTGTCTTTTTTTTTTATGACTAAGGGGGTTTACATGCCGAATCGAAGTTTGGCTTTCATAATGCGTCTAACAATACGCTCTGTTAAGTTTTTACTGCCAGGGAGTTGATCAATCTTGGCAATCATCTTGCGATCCGCCGCCCATTTGTCTTTCAACGTCTTGGCTTTATCATAATCGATGTCATGGGCTTTGGCAATCCTGTCCAACCGGTTGATGCCGGGATCCCCACGGGCCAATCGTTTCTTTAAATGAGTGCCAGGGCCCATGTACTGATAACCAGGCCAATGAAATTCAATGCCGGTCTTGTTGAGGAGGTTTTGCACATCGAATAATTTGCCGCCCCGTTGCGAGCGTCGTCGTCGCCGCCTTGCTCGGGAACGGGATGGAGCACGGCGTTTGCGTCCCATCTTAGGGGGTTTTCCACGATTTCCAATCCAGTGCTTTCTTGGCCCAACCAGCGGCTTTCTTTTTGGCGACACCTGCGGCTTTTTTGCGAATCTCGCGCTTGACCGATTGCTTGATCGAGTCCACACGTTCACTGGGGGTATCCCAGGGTCCTGTTCCAGGCTCCTCTGAAAAGGGCAACTCGTGCGCCAACTCGGCACTGCTCAACGGGGTCGTAGGGGTCGTGAACTTGAGTTTCTTTTTGGCACTGGGGGTGATCTTCGGTTTAGGCGGGACAGGGGGTTTTCTGGGTCCACGCGTCGGGGTGCCTTGTTTTATACCCTGGGTGGCCTTGACCAATTGCGTGAACCAGGCTTGCATGGGGCCTGCCTCAAAATCATCGTCGCCCGGGGTGGTGGCCCCTGCGGCACTCACACCTCCAGCGGCGGCTCCAAACGGTTGACGCACTTTTTTAGTCCAATGGCGTAATTGACGGCTCACGGCTTTGAGTTGAGGCCGTTTCCAAGCATCGGGGGCATCACTGGTCAACAGCAGATGTTGTTTGGCGGCTAAATCGGCGGCTTTGGTCAAGCGAGTGTCTTCCACCAATTCTTGTTTGTACTGGTCTCGTAATTGTAAAAAAGCCGGGGCGTTGTTCACCGTGGTGCTCACCATCTCGGGTTCCATGGTGCAACTGAGGGGTCGGGTCTAGCGCATGCAACGTTTATAACATCGGTAGAGTTCCGGCCAGAGGGCGCCCCCTTTTTGAGCCATCATGATGGCGCGTCGTCGTTTGACGGAATGAGCAGGTTTGGCCATAGCGCGTAAACTCTGAGCGTGAGGTTTGAGCAACGTAATGGTCTGCCGGGAACGGGGCACTGTACCACGGAGGGTGTTCATCACCAATTCACTGACCGCATTGATCTGATCCGCATTTGGCCATCCGCAACAATTCTTGGCGTTTGTGTTGATTGGCTTCTTGTAAGACACTTTTTAAGAACGGGGCTTGACGTTCCATGCGCCACCCCATGATGAATCTTGAGTTCAGGCAAGGACCAAGGTCTATTTATGGTAAAAATGGCGCCACACCGACCACACAATTCGCCATGATAATGCCGTTGCATGTGATCTCGACACCGTGCACACAAGGCGGCTTCATACTGGTCGTTCCAATCCAACGCAAACGGGACGGCTTTGCGTTGAGGGCGTCGTCGGTTAGTCTGGGCGTCGTATACGGATTCTGGGTTTGTATTTCCTGAGCCACAAAGGCGAGAGAGCCATTGCCAAAAGCGGGAGTTTAGCGCCGCGTTGCAAGCCACGTCGTCGGCGTCGTATTCGAGGGACATAACGATGTCGGCGACCGTTGGGTCCACGGACCATCCTCAATTGAAATCTTGTGTCCCACCAGACGTTTTCTTTTATAGCCTTTTCAGCGTTTTAAACCCACCCCAACCCGGCATTCGATTCAACATCCGCTGGACCCGTCGTTGATTGGCGGCCATTTGCGCGGCACTGATCTTGCCCACTTTTTTTTTCTTCTTCTTCTTCTTCATGAGGACAGCAGCAGCCACAGCCGCGGGGATGAGAAGTGGGAGAATACCCCCTTGTTGTTGTCGGCGTCGTTTTCGTCGTCGTCGTCGTCGTGGACCACAATGCATGATGATGATGATCTGTCCGAGGGAGGACACACCTTGGGTCTTTTATAGTTGTTTACATGATGGAACAATTAAAGGATTCCCCCGCGTATTTTTTCCGCTTGCCTGAAGCCACTTCTCGTCGACGTTTTTCGCCAATGGCGATGGCACGCTTGGTTTGATGATCCCCGATGGCTTTGGTGATCCCATAGCCGGCTTTGAGAATCCCTAGGGGCATGCTAACCGCGACACCCCCTACTTGACTCACACGCCGTCGTCGTTTGGCGGATCGTCGTCGTGTCGTCCTGCGTTGGCGTTTGCGTCGAGGGCCCATCGCGTGTCGACAACGGCCACACATTTTTTGGACAGGGGGAGAAAGGTCCCTGTTTTTATATACTACGACCTCGTCCACGGGCTCGGCCCCGTCCGCGTGCTCGGCCACGGCCCCGTCCTCGGCGTGGTGGTCTGGGTGGACTTGGGCTGGAGGTTCGGGTGGATGTGCGGCGCACCGAGGGACGACCCCCCTCTTCATACACGGTCGTCACCGTATTGGTGTGCGTGATGTTGCGAATCCGTCGACCTCGTGCCCGTTCTTGAGCATCTTCATTGAGCAAATCCAACCGTCGCCTTAATCCTCGCCGTCGATCGTCATCATCATCATCGCCATCCTCGTCATCGGACGGAGGGGACGAACCAGGGGATGGTGGGGAGGGCACCCTGGGGCGCCGTCGCGGTTGTTTGGCGGCGATGGTGGGGCGTCCAGTGGGGGTCGTCACGGTCGAGGTAGTGGTCCTGGTCCCTGCCCCGGCACTGCGGCGGCTGGTGGAGGGGCGGGAGGGGGCGGTGGTGGTCGTGGCGGTGGTGGCAGGGCGTGTTCGAGTGGACGTGACGGGTCGTGGTCGACTGGTGGTGGTGGTCGTGGTGGGACGAGTTCGGGTCGATGTGGTGGGACGGGTTGGGGCAGTCGTGGTGGTGGTGATGGTGGGTGGTGGCGGTGCCGTGGTGGTGGCGGGGGCCGTGCCAGTGCCTGCTACGGGCGGGAGCGTGAAGGCATTCAAGGCATCGTCTACATTGACCGGGTAGGTCAAATTGAACTCGTCAATGTCTTGCTGCAATTGGGTACGATCCACGGGTCGAGACAATTCGGTCACCATGTCCGTCATGCTGCTGAGATCTCGGAGGACCGAAGGGGAACCTACCCCCGCGGGTGAGTGTGTGTCCATGCGAGCGGCTAACTCAGTATGTTGTCCGCCTTCTCTTTGCCGGCGGACCCTGGCGAGTTCTCGTTGCAGTGCGTTGTCGAACGGCAGGGACATCCGCCCGCAAGGTGTGGACTTGCGCCTTGCCTTCTCGAGGCGTTTAATGACTCCACAGGCGGTAGCGATCATCCGACGCAGGATGCACATCCAACATCAAATAGCCAAAGGGGCGGGCCGTGATGCGTTTAAATAGGCGCAAGACTTGACGCCACCGATCCGGAAAGGCTTGCAATAAAATCGTCCGTATCCCTGTTTGATCCCGGGGGTTTTTGAACGCCACAATGTAATGCGCGTTGCGATTGATGGTCTTGGAAAATTTGCCAGGCGGGAATAAATCTTGCGTCAAATACAGCACCGTGATGTTGCGATGATGCGAATCTTTGGTGAACAAATCCAACACGCGCTTGTCTTGTCCCCCTTCTTCCATCAGGTCGTCCAAGACCAGCACCCCTCCGCGCGTCCGACCAAACCATTGCGTCAAATGACGGGGGTCCGGTAACCCGCGATGAAATTGAATCCCATCTTTTTTTTGCATACGCTCGAACCGGGGTTGCCAGCGATCATAGGCATACACAATCTTGCGGGGTTTGACTTGAAACACGTTCAGGTACCGTAACCATTGTTCCACCAAGTCAGTCTTGCCACTGCCCGACGGGCCTGCGATGATCACACTACTGGGTTGTCGGATCATGATTCCCACGGTCGAGGGTGACGTCGATAATGACCGGTGGCCCCTTTAGCACCCATGCGTTTATACCGTTTGTCCCGTCCCAATTTGTCGCCAATTTTATACGCTTTGGCCAATACGCTCATGATGCCTCGTCCGTTTTGGCGAAAGCGGGGTCGTCGGGTGGAGGCGCGCTGTCGTCGTTGTCGTCTGGGCATGTCGTCCAATAGTCGCGGTATAAGCGAGGCGATTCGGACTGGATCAGACCTTCCATGGTTTCTCTTAAATACGTTTCGCTCATGCTGTCCATATACTGTTTGAGGGAGACCCAATCTTGGTCTTGGGCCAATTGTCGGGCCATGAGCCAATGATACCCATCCCAGGCATCAATGCCTTGCACGGTGTTGACCCGCTCGATGGGGTGTTCCCACTAATACAAGGTTTCTTCCAGAATGAACGCATCTACCACCCGCTGGACATCGGCTCGCGTAATCATGATGAACTACAATGACCACTCGTGGACCACACACTTTGTTTTATGGGTTTTTATTTTCAACACTCACAATGATGACAAGTGATAAAGGCCTGGCGGCTCACATTCTTTTGCCCTCCGTCGGGTCGGGCATCGACTTCATCGTGTAATTCCCGTTTGATCACCCGTTTCAACTGCTCGGCCACTTTTTGATCATTTAACACTAAATTGTCGCAACTCCATTGACTTAAAAATTCTTGATACGACCGTCCTTGCGCGCGGGCTTTCAAGAAAAATAACGCATAATGGCCACAGGTTTGACTATCCAGGGCTTGCAGGGTCTGGTCACTGCGCGTCAGGTACTTCCATTGACCCCACCATTGGTGCAACTCTGGGTTGGTGTACACGTGCAGGGGTAGACCATAACTGTCAAAGATCTCGCACTGGTTCTTGTCTGTCCATAGACCCAACCAATGCTGTCCCGGTTCTCCGGCTGGATCGGTGTTGACAATGTAAGCTTGACGGACATTCTTGGTAGGGGATCGGGGGAGTTGATCCGCTGGGTGCACCCCATGAAACACGCGTCGTAATTCGGGATCCTCCAAGGCCAGGGTCCGCAACACGGTATCACTGAGCCCCACAAACTCCATGACCGGTGTCTTCTGATATCTGAGGTGACTTCAACCGTTGATGTTGTATTTTATACCTCCCAGATGATTGATATAGTACATGTTTTCATATTCGCTCCATACCAATACGGTGATGTTATGACCCACAGCCGCGGCAAAATCAATCACCAGTCGCGTATTACCCGATTGACGGGGGTTGCGGTACTGGGGGTCATCTGCTTTTCCACTGGGCACATTGTTGAACATGAACAACGTGCAGTTCTTGTCTTGTCCCCAATCACCAGGTAGCAGCATAGGGATCTTATCTTCATTGTAAGCACCCATGGCTTGTAGAAATCGATCGTAGCCCAGCAAATCTTCATAGTCTTGGTCTCCAGTCAATTGCAGGGTTCTGTAAGGGTATTCTTCTCCATTCAAGGTCTGTCGTACTTGGGTGATACCAAACTTTTGAAAGGCAAAAGGGTATCTGGTGAGGTCTCCATTGAAGGTGTTGGAATGCAATAACCCGACGATCACTCGATCAGGAAATCGACCCACAAACACATTGTCTTGTTCCCACTGGGTGGTACGCCCATCAAAGGAAAACGTGCGAATTTCGCTTCGTACGACGGGGTAGCTGGCAATCTGTTTGTTTAGCTGTCTTTCTTTCTGCAGTCTGACATAGACGCCAGCATTCAAGGTCACTTTTCTCATCAGCAAGGTGACTTTGATGTCGTCATTGTGAATGGCTGGAAATTTCTTGGCATTCAAGGTGCCTTTGTTAGGGGTAGCCATCAGGTAGACGGAGTTGGGGTTCAGGAAGAGTTCAAAGTCCATCTGGACATTGGGGACCAATAATTTGCCTGTCTGGAGGGGTGGCAAATGGGGACGCACGATGAAGGTGTGCCAATCTTTACCCAGTAACTTGCTGGTCAGGGCTCTCAATTCTGTATTGCCACTCCAATCCGCAGCAGTGGGGACATCTGAATTGGCTCCTGTGGCTCCCATGACTGGAATCACATTGAGCTGATTGACCCATCCTTGGGGGGCTAACTTGGTGGCTCCTTCTTCTCGGTTGTAATTCAGCAGGGTTTCTAGGTAGGCTCTGTAATGGTAGGTGTTGCTCTGTTCGGTCATGAGGACGCCATTCATGCTCATGGTGATATCTCGAAAGATGGTGTGACCAAAATTGTTGACGCAGTAGGTGTTTCTGGAATTGTTGGCATCGGAGTTGGCCAAATTGGCCACCAACCCATTGTACCCAGCCGCTGGATCAGTCAGGCGTACTTTGACTTTGAAGCGGAGGGAATTGGTATCGTAATAATCGTCGGAGCCTGGAATGGAGAAGGTGATGGGTTGGATGCCCGTCAAGGCGGGTTGAAACTCCACGTCCCGCGAGGCTTCGTACCGATAATCCACATCCGGCACGTCAAACAGACTGAGCGACATGATGCGGTCTGTCCACGAGGTTCAACGGCGTCTTCTTTTTATACCCTTTCGTTGCTTCCTGGCTTTGGCTTGGTTGGCCCACAACACTTTTCGGAGATCCCCGGGTCCAAAGATCGTGCCCCCTTTCATGCGTCGCTTCAGCCATCGGTCCCACATGGCTTTTTCTTGGTCGGCCGCGAGGACCTTCATGGGATTCCTGCTCATACGCATGCGAGTGGACGTGCCAAAAATCGTCCCCCCTTTCATGCGGCGCAAGGCTTGTTTTATCCTCCAGGGTGCAGGGTTGATCCTATCTGTCGCCGTGGGGAACCCCAAAGGATTATTGCGCCTGCGAGTGGACGTGCCAAAAATCGTCCCCCCTTTCATCTTGCGCTGTAGGTATCGATCCAATTGGCGGGAGGATGTGTACATCAGGGGATAGCGCGCCGTGGTCGACTTGCCAAAAATCGTGCCCCCCATTTGATACGGCGAAATGAACCGTCCACGGGCACGTTGCCGTCGAATACGATTTTGCGATTTGAGAAAGCCTCCTACACGTACCATTTTTCACAGTCCAAAGATGTCCCGTACACGTTGCGTGGCTCTTTTATAGGTATTTTGAGCGGTCCGTTTAACCTTGTGTTTGCCAGCCGTCCAAGCCATGGCAGGGGCTTTGCGTTTCAAGCCGCGACTGAGTTGGGCACTTCGATCCGCCCACGTGTCCGCGGCACTCTTGCCACGTTGAATATCTTGCAGTCCCGCTTGAGCTTGCTGCACAATCAGGGGTCCCGCGATTTTGATCAAGTCTTCGGCCAACCCTTTGCCCTCTTGCTTGGTGAGCACGGGCGTGTGGTACCGCGTTAAACTGCCTCCGCGCATGGTTCACGTCGTGTTTTGGACCTTCCAGAGACGTGGAGTGACTTTTTATAGCTTTTTGAGACCAATGGTCACCAGGGTTTTGCCGGGGGGTAAGATGGTCAGGGGTCCACTGGTACTGGCAATCTCCACTTCCAAGATATCCATTTGTTGGCCTCGTACTTTGATCCATTGGTGGTGTAAGGGTTCGGCCGTACTTTCTCCTTCCCCCGTTCTCAACAATTGCACTTCCCGTAACAGGGGATACTTGCCACTCCCCACCACGGTGGATTCCACCAGGTCTGAGTACACCATCACGGTGCGTTTGCTGGTGCCCACCATCTTTTCAAACGAAGCATCCAGGTTGTTGAACTGCCATTCCACCAACCTGGACAGCAAAAGCCGTTTTCCTTTTACCTCAAACATTTGATCCATATCGTCGTCATCGGTCAAATCCTTGGGTTGCATCCCGGCATAATGCTCTCCATTCCAATTGAGATCCGCGCGAACAGAGGGGTAGGAACTGTGGTCTGGCGGGGTTTGGCTCGTGTAGGTCACGGTAGGGCACGTGAATTGGAGATTGGGCCCCAACACATACCCTTCATCCACCCCTGCGGGTATTTCAACAAAGCCAAACCTTTTTGCGATCTCCAGATCCATCATGAAGGCGCTCGTGACTTTGCTCTTGTTCGCATTCATCAAGTCTCCTTTACCCACAGCATGCAGCACCAAGGCATCGCCTTTCCAACTCATCATAGGCATCCAGTTCTTTTTCACACTGACTACGGGAAATTGATCACTATGATGGGTCGTGGTAGCACTTTGTTGGTTGATCAATGCCTGCATGACCTTGTTGTGCACTTCTTGCATCACGCGTTTCCAAAACTCACTGCCGGTGGTCACAGACTGTTTGGCACTCATGATTTCCTCCAATTCCACTCCATAATCCTTTTTCTTGATTTCGACCTGTTTGTACGACCCAGTTACCCATTTGCGCGTCAAAAACGTGACGCTTATTTTGACGACTTTGGTGTGAGGATCCGTGGCAATGACAGCATTGCTCTGGCCTTGATCTGGCACGGTCAGGGACAATAGGGAGGCATGCCAGCCTGCGCCCGGTAAGCTCAGGCGTTCGGGCAGACGGACCTTGAAACTGTTGTTGGCATTGTTGGGAAACTCGTCGGTCGGATCGCTGATGAGCGTCAAGCGTTTGATCTCACTCATAATGAAGAACAAGAGGCACGTCTAATAGGGTACAGGGTCCTTTTATAGCCATTGGTCCACTTTTTGTTTACTGCGAGGGACGCGTCCCACCAACGAATTGAAGGTCGATTGTTTAGGATGAAAACACACTTGCTGGGCAATGTTGGGAAAAGCCCGGGCCAGTTCCATCAGGGTCATGCAGGTCTTGGGTTTAGGGGGTTTCTTCTTGCGCATGGGTGGATGACGACCGGCGCGTCGACGTTGTTGTTTTTTCTTGGGTGGGGACCGTAGAGCCCCTCGTTGCTTGGCATACTCTTCGGCTCGATGGTAAGCATTGGCGTAGGCCCATTGCTGTTTGGTGGGACTGGCCAACTTGTCCCACCACGGTTGGGTTTGCCGTTGTTCAGCGGCTTTTTTCTGGATGAAGTTCATAATGTCTGCGTCCGTGGTAGGTGTGTCACTGGAATCATCGAGAAACTGCACCCGCTTTTTTCTTTTTCGAGGCGTTATTTTGACGCGGACCATGTTGCGCGGGAATCCAACTATCGTACTTGGCCGGCCACCCTTTCCACCGGACCAAGATCTGACGTCCTTTCCGTTTCAAGACTTTTTCGATTCGAAACAACGAGTCGTCCGATACTTGGACTTTTTGCACATCGGGTTCGTAAAACGTGCCTTTTATAGGGGTGCCGTCCCATTCACTGAGCTGATAGGTCACCACGGGATGACGACGCACATGCGTGACCACAAACACTTCTTCCGTCCACCCCGGCAAATACCCTTTTTTGAAGGGACGATGTTTCTTGTTGAGACGCACCCGATCGCCCACGCGACATTTGGGTGGGGGGATCTTGGGCTTCAACCGTGATCCATAGAGTCGATCCCATACCTCGGACTCGTTTCGAAAGGTGACTTGATGCGGCGCTAACCCAATGCTGCGATGATACGCGTGATTGTAGGTATAGATCAAGGGTTGCAAGACGTCCACGTACCGTAACGTATTGTGCGCGGTAAAATACCGGTACATCCGTTGTTTCAAGGTACGATGCCATCGTTCCACCACCGAGGCTTTGCTATCCCCATACGTGAAAAAATGATGCCAGTCGTGTTTTTTGAACCAGGCTTGGACTTGTCGATTCAAAAATTCTTGGCCTTGATCCGTCTGCACGCGGAGGGGTCGTCGCGGCGAGGCCTGTCGGCGTATCGTTTCCAACCCTTTGATCATGTTGGTGGCACTCTTGGATTTGATGGGCACGGCCCAGGCATAATTGGACAGGACGTCGATGACCGTCAACAAATATTTGTTGCCTTGGTTCCACCGACTGAGTTTTTGCATGTCCACTAAATCCATCTGCCATTGTTCGTCTCGGCCAAAGACCAAGGTGGGGGTGGTGGGAAACCGGGTCCGTCGGGGTTTGTGGAGCGTATAGCTCAACACGGATTGAAGAATCTGTTGCGCTTGCGGGGTTTTCAATTTATGGGCTCGGGCAAAGGGTTGGACCCCACCCAAGGCCCCAGGTGCTTGGGGATCTTCGTAAGCGCGTGGCAACGACATCAAGACACTGACACACGATTCGAGTCCAAGTCTGTCTTTTAATAGTTTTTTCACACACACACCTTACATGAATTCAAAACAAACACGAACTGCCAAAGTTCTTATGAAAATGGCGTCTTCTCTCAAACGCATTCTCCTGGGCTTGGACAGACTCACCAAACTGTTTCATCCATGGATCATACTTTATCTTGTCTATCGCGGGGTTTGGCCTCTCACCATAACGCATCTCTACAGCGTGCATGCCCCAGGGTCTCTCCTTCTCAGGGTCTTTCAGAAGAGGGAGGGACTCCTTGACCCATCGTCTCAAGGTCGGTTGCGCTTGCTCTCGGGGACACCATAGGGGACCATGGAGCCATTGAAAGTAGCCACAGGGTTTGGCATGCATGAGAAAGCTCCCACAACTGAAAAACACTTTGTTGTAATTTTTGGCGGTGCGACTCAATTTCATCTTGGGAACCAACCCACATTTGCACTTGAGTTCTCCGTGTTTGATTCGGGCATGGACTTGAGGATGTGTGTCTTCTTTCAATTTCTCCATCATCACCTCTCGCGTGTCTTCAAACAAATAGACCGGACACCCTTCTTGGGGACACTTGAACCTTAAGGGACCAAAATTGGATTGGGGGTTGACGCATTCCAGGAATCGATGGGGATGAAACGGGCACGATTCATACAGGAGTTGGTTGAACTGGGTGTCCATCTGGTCCAGGATTTCCCATTCCCCCATGTTCGTCGCGGGATCTGAAGGACCTTCCTCCACACATTCTTCCTTATAGTCTTTCAGGGTGCCCTCCATCAGCTCGTTCACGGATTGATCTGTAGGGGAGGGTGTGGACAGGGGCGTCGGGTCAACCGCTTTAGGCAAGGCGTTGAGAGCGATGACCAGTTCACTGGTAGGGGGTTGTTTGGCTTTCATCTCTAGGAGTTCAGCTCGGGAGAACCCGAGCTCGGCCATCTCCTGATCATGATCCGCTTTCATCTGTAGGGCTCGCGCTTGGGCTTCCTCTTCTTGTTTTTGTTTCTTACTCACGCGACGTCGTTTGCGTCCCGAAGGCACTGCGGCAGGTTGAGTGGCTTGACGATCCATCCTCCCTCGACTGACGAATGACTTCAAGGGAGCGTCTGGCCTGCCTTTTATAGCCCCACTTCCTGCCTCTCGTGACACTCATACGATCTTTTTTCCACCAATCCGAACTCGTCCTGTCCTCTCGTGATGATCGTATGATCTTGGTCTCCACCAATCAGCGGCTATCCCAGGGGCTATAAAACCAGGGATGGGTCGACGACCCCCTCTCATTCGTTGCAGTCCACTTGAAAACGGTAAGCATGGCGCTCCATGAAGTGGGTCTTTTGGTGTTCAGTCAGGGGTTTGCCCTCTCCCGAGACGAAACTATTATTCGAGAACTGGCTTTTTGCGATTGGACGGGGCATCATCATGGATTGTTCAAATACCTGTTACCCGAAGGCGTGTCGTACCATCAATTATCCAAGGAGGCCCAAACGCGCGTCGATCGTCAGACCCAGACCGTGCATGGTTTGCCCTTCGAACCGTACACGGCGTACAATCGCCCTCATCCCTACGAACAGATGCGAGACGATATCACCCGTTGGTGTCAACAGCATCTCACCTCCCAGCGGGAACGGTTGGGGGTGTTCACGCGCAATGGTCTGGCTAAAATGTTGCAAGAGCCCCCGTTTGCCTACCCTCTCGTGGTCCTGGATGGGCAGGGGTGTGGGGACTTGGCCAATCTCCCTATTGCCACCGCCAATGTCATGGCTCATAACGATCATGGTCGCAATTGGTGCATGGATCATTCCCACCAGGAACGTGGGAGTGGCGTCTGGCACGATCATTGCGCCCACGTGCGGGTCTGTCAAATGAGTGGATGGTTACGTCGCCAGACCCATGTCCTTCCCACCCTGTCGCAAATCAACGCCCAACGCGTGCTGTGGCAAAAACGGTGTGATCGGTTATTAGACTATCTGCTATGCAACTATTGTACCGAGGCCAAAGATCAGGCGTTTGCCAACGGTCAAGGACTGGATTGGATCCCGGATAATTGCAGTGATTGTCGTAGCGTCATACATGTCCTTGAACAAACCGTGACCCAACGGGAATGGGATGTGCCCCTGATGTACGCCGATGATGAACCGCATACCATGTGGGCTTGGACGCCTATCCCTCCTCATAAACACCCTCATCATAAACACTGACGTTTTTTTTCATTTTTTCAGACCATGCTCATTTACACAGGCGGTGCTAAAGGCGTGGATACGCATGTGGAACGATTATGTCACTTGTATGGTCATACGTGTGTGGTCTTTATCCCACCCTGTCACCCTCGATCCAAGTCCCTCGCGCCCTTGACCCAGGCCCAATTGGATGCGGCCACCCCTACCGTCACCCAGGTGGCGTTTCGATTGGGTCGACAAATTCATCATCCTATCAGCCTCCAGTATATTCAACGCAATTATTACGTGATCCAACCTGCGTCCCTCGTCCTCGCTTTGGGTCATTTTGACGAAAATGACAAGCATCTGTTGGGTGGCACAGGATGGGGTGTGGTCATGGCCCAACTTTTAGGCAAACCCCTCTATGTGTTTGATGTGGATAAAGAACAATGGTATTGGTGGAATCCCACCTCCCAAGAATATCAAGTCTGTGACGGCATGACGGAGGAACAAATCGCCTTACCCACCCTCCAAGACAAGACCGCCATTATCGGCACCCGAGAAGAAGACTCAGTCCTCTATCCCACCCTGGAAGCTTTATTCAAACGCAAACAATAAGAAACATTGCTCTAGAACAAATCACTTTTTTTAATGTACATCCATGATAATAAAATGCATGGCTCCCATGGTATTCATAATCAAATCTAGTCTCTTCATGACTTTGTCTAGGGTATCGTAGCTGCGCTTTCTCCGGCCAATCATGACAGGGCGTTCACCCACGGGACACTCGGGGAGCTGATGTTTGAGCCGGTCAATGACGAACGCGATCCCCTCATTCATCACCTTGTCCAGATTGGGAGGGACCCGTGCCATCTCCGTCATCATACCAATCTGAAAAAACAGAAAAAAAGTTTGTCTCAGCGTCAAAGTCATGAGAAGAAGAAGAATGTGGTTTAAAAAACTTACTCACCGACAACCGGTGATCCATCATACGATGGCAATGGTGGCAGCCATTTTTCCTGGGGGTATGCAAACGCACCACCACTTGGTTCCACCATCGATCTTCGCCCAGGTGTTGGGGAAAGCCCGTGAGATCGCATTTAGGTAATCCCTTGAACTCCTGCACCACCTTCTTACGCTTGTCCATGGTGTAAAAACACTCCACCCAAAACATAATCTTAACTTGGATTTCCAGAGGTAACACGCCACCAAACGGCTTATTCTGGGGATCCACCAACCCTCGGCAGTCCATGATGACAGTGCTCAGCATGGAATGGACCTCTCCGCTCTAGTCTACCTTATTCATGGGTTCCTTGAGCCAATCACCCACTCGCGCCAGGACTTGGGGTCCCACCCAAAAAAGTGTACCCATGGGGGGCACCCCCTAGAATCTCCTCTCGTGGTTAAACTCCCCCACGTGATGTCTCTCCACCAATCAGCGCCTCTCATCAAGTCTCTAAATCCCGTTGCGCGCTCCGTGTGAGCTCATTCCAGTTTGATCCGTCAAGTTGTTCAACATGGTGAGTTCACTGCAGTCGATTGTCTTGTTCTCAGTGCCTATCGCGATCCTGATCGACATGCTCAAGATCCTGCACCACCTGCCCATGGGCCATGAGTTGTTCCGCGCGCTGTTCCGTCGCTGCACCCATGAAGAGTTACGGAATTGGGCCAAAACGTTCCCGTGGGACCACCCCATTGCCAGAAAACTGGATCATGAGGTCCATCGACGCCGTATGGCCGGTGAGTGTCATCGCTTTTTATTTTTGGGGTGTGGGTCCCTTTTTTCCTTATACCTTTTTGATTTTTTCACAGAGGTATTCAAGGGGTTCGAGTTTCTACGCACCGTGCTGTGGCCTGTTCATCTATGTCTTTGCCCTCGACGTGCCCGACTCAATTGGGCCGCACGGTTCTGGGTTCCAAATTGTTCGTGTTAATTTTCATTTTTCGTTAGATTCATGGGAGTACATAGAAAACCAACCTGTCTGCCATATTTACCAATGGCTCGCCCATCCCACCCATGACGGGGTCTGTAATCACTGCGAGAGAATGATGGATGGCTTAAGACTGGATGATCTGATTGCTGGCAACTGGGAGGGGTCCCTCACCGAAGATGAGATTGTGCAATATGTACAAGATGGGGACCCTAACCAACGGAACTGGGACGACTTTTCCTTGCGAATGACGTTCCGAATTAATACGTTTCTCCGTAGGCAGGGTGATGTGGGTGAACCGGATTTGGCGGCCCTAGGCTTTTTAGACGATTGATTTTAGTTCATTTTTTCACAGGCACCCATTGCCTGTTACGTCATCATTTGCAATGGATTCCGAGAGTGTCCTCTTTAAACTCTCCTTTTTTTCGCATCCTGATTCGTCCACTTTCTACCTCTTTGTAGGCTTTCATTATACGTTGAAACAGTATGGAGATTGGGTACGACCCATTCAATTACGATGTCATTATAGCACGGTCAAATGTATAATCCAACTTCATGAAATATTTCAGATGTGATTGAGGTCATTGACCAATGGGGGTGGATCCTTCCCTTGCAACACCGATGCCCTATTCATCGTGTTCAACAACTCGTTCAATTTTGTAATAATACTGCTTTTTAGATACGCGTACCCACATTGGCAACAGCTGCTGGTTCCGAGACCGTATTGCTTTCTTACTCATGAAGACAGAGTATTATTATTAATTTTTTCGCAGATTCGTATGCTATTCTCAGCACCCACAGGGTTCATGGCACTTCCGCGGCCTGGTGTTTTTGTGGTAGTATCGTACAATGGTACACTGGAACAGGGGTTTCCCTTCCATATCCGAATCCACTCAAATTACTGTGTTGTCGTTGTTTTTTGAATTTTCGTCGCGTGCAAGATTTACATGTGCCCTGTTATTGGTGTGAGATGTTGCAAGGCATGGGTTATCCACCCCGTTTCTGAAAAACCTGTTGTTTTTTTGTTTCAGATACTCGTTTTGTCATACGAGCTATTTATATCCCTTCCCTTTTTCAGCCACTTCCCAGATAATAGAGAATCACACCAGATATTACCATGCTTATCTGATGAAGCAGTTGTATTTTGTGTGCAAACGCTGTTGGACGTATTCACGTCACGTGAACACCCTCCATGAACCCTGTTGGGGATGTCATATTTTAGAAAGCACAGGATGGGAATTCTGAACACCCGGCAGGGGGAGGTCTGCATGGTGGCGCCACCCCTGCTGGATATTCAGTCTTCCTTTTATTTTTTATTAGATTCCCATTGGATCATTCAACGTGTGATGATTTTCCAAAGCTGGCCCATCCCTCACAAACTTTGCATTGTCAATCATCAAGGATGGTCCAGCTTACTTCATTTGTTCAAACTCAAACGTTGATTTTTTTCATTAGTATGTCATTGGTTCCTGGATGCTCAAACTAAGATACTGATTTTTTATTAGCATGTCACTGGATCCTAGACCATTTTGATTATAATCAAGACTGGATTTTAATAGAATATTATTGTAAACAAACATTTCAAGGGCGTGACACCACCAGGGCGTCACACACGTCCCGTTTGTAATGAAGGTCTGTTTTTTTTCAGTCAATCATTGGACCCTAAACCATCGCCTCGTGCGTGCCAATGGTCGACTGTTTCTCATCCAGTTTGCTTCTTGGATCTAACCATTCCTCAATTCAATTCGTTTCAGTCACTTTGGCCACGATCAAATTCCCTTTTATCAAACCATGGTCATACACAGGTTACAACCACTACATCAAATGGCCTCATCCCCTGCTCATGACTTCTTCTGCTAAGAAGCAAACACCTTATTTTGATTTTGTGTATTAATGTAAAAAATGGGCGTGACGTCATTAGGGCGTCACACACGTCCCGCTTGTAACCAGGCTCTCCTCACGATGTGTTCATTAAAAAAGTGGATGTTGACCTCCATAGAGTGTGTTTTTCTTGACTTTGGGGATGCGAGGGGTCTGGGACTACTTTTCGTGGTTTGCGCATGCGCAGTAGGTGTACGCGGAAATAGGCTCACAGGCATGCGGGGGGTCTGGGGAGACCATTGGCGGTCTGCGCATGTGCCTACGATCCCATTCACGTGACTGCGCAGGGCCAACGCCTGGGCCCCCACTGCGCATGCGTCCAACTATCAGGCTCTTCTCTCCATAAAACTATGCAAACAATGTAGATTCAACTCTTGTGTGCGTGTGTTCTTTATTCCATGGGGTCACGTGGGTTAAAACAATGGGTTGTGACGTCAATAAGTCACATGGGCCAAATGCGCGATTCTGATTGGTCGAGACCAAATTTGCTGCGCTCTGATTGGTTACTCCCTAGTGTAGCCCCTATTACTACTGCGCTGGTTGGACATAAGATAATTATGAATATGGCCAACTTGGCTCTACGCGCCTCGTTGGCTAACTACCATCTCATATCCAACCCACACTCATGGAATAATTGTTAATTACAACATAACAAAAGTTAAGCGCGCGCTCTGATTGGTCAGTTAGCCATCTACCATTTGTCCGTGGGTACACGCCAAAAAACTGAGCTAGCGCGATAAAGTTGAGGCAAATTCAGCTAATCTCCTCTCCTGTCAGTAAAATGCACCGATGAAATGTACAAATGAAAAGTGGAAGTTAAAGAAAATACTCATTTGTCGTTTTGAAGAAAAACGTCAAAAGATCAAGCGACAAATTTGCCCTGGATGAATTTATCACTGTTTTCTTCGCGGATAAGATCGTCTAGAAGAAAAACCGAATGAGAGAAGATTTAAGGCATATATTGTGTGCTTTTATAGGATGGGAAATCTGTTTTAAGATGGAAATTTATCAATTAGCATCCTGTTATTGGCGTTTTAGTCGAACTGATGTTAAATTCAAGTAGATTTTTTAGGAAGCACGCTCAGATTCGAGACAGCTTTGTTGTGTTCTTATCACATCGATTAAAAATTTTAGTTCAGTTACGGATACATTACGCTAGAACTGTAAAGCGAATTTCATTTCAGTACAGGAACATTTGGGTTTTCAAATAAATTTTTCAAAAAATGACCTCTCTGTTTATTATTTTGTTTATGTTCATTCATAACTTACAGTAGTTCAAAGAACGGTCCTCTTTAGAAGGAGAAGATGACTTGTCTAGGTGCCCCGTGGTGCCTCATTCAAACTAACTAAACATGTTTAATTAAACCATGTTTTAAAAAATGAAAACGGGCACGAAAAACAGGAACACAGGTTTTTCACAAGATGCGGTAATTTGCAATAAAGTTGCCATCAACCTAAAAATGTTTTTAGGAAGGAAAAAAAATTATACCGTGTTTGACTAAATAGCTTTTAAAAATAGACCGATCAATATAAAGAAATTCGAAAATGAAAGCGATAAAATAAAGCAATTGATGGTCTATAAAGCTTAGCTTTATCTGGTAAGATGCCTTCTTTCCTTTAACTTTCTTTCTTTTTTTTATGAAAAAAACAAAGGTTGGTTTTCAGTTGGGGTCTTAGAAGAAAAGATAATAATTTCTTCTTAATTTAGTGGACCTTACTTTGAACAAGCGTCTTTTACAAATACATAGGATAGTAGGAAATTAGGGCGTTTTCACACGGGAAGACGAGGTTGCATCGTTATAAAAAAAATGACAGTTAATACAAAATATGACTTTATACCGTTTGCGTCATTAACAGATAGAGGCGAAAATTGAATGACTTGACAACGTTTATTTAACATTTATTTAATGCGTCAGCGTGCGTATGTCAAGATATCAGGCAAACGGGAAGTTTGGGGAGTGAGAGTTGCTCTAGTAGCAGACAGAATGGCAAAGTTCAAGTAATTTTCAATAAGGTCGAATAAAACGACGGTTCATGAGAATATAGCCTAATCCTTTTGATTCTTTCAAGTCCCAGTAGTTTTCATTATGACACATCTGGAACTCAGAATTCATTTCTTAAAATAATATTTGCATTTATATTGATGACAATGTTCCTCAAAGGTTCCACCAAAAGTAGACTTCACAATATTAAACTCAGCGATGGTTGAGTGCTATCATTTTCAGTAACTTTTAAAACGAACACGAACACACAAAAACAAAATTGCCGCCGATAACGAGGTCCTCTTTAGAAGGAGAAGATGACTTGTCTAGGTGCCCCATGGTGCCTTATTCAAACTAACTAAACATGTTTAATTAAACCATGTTTTAAAAAATGAAAACGGACACGAAAAACAGGAACACAGGTCTTACACAGGATGCGGTAATCAAATTCAACGCGTTTTGTAATTTGCAATAAAGTTGCCACCAACCTAAGGTGTTTTTATGAAGGAAAAAAAATTATACCGTGTTTAACTAAACAGCTATTAAATATAGACCGATCAATATGAAGAAATTCGAAAATAAAAGTGAAAAAATTCAGCAATTGATGGTCTATAAAGCTTAGCTGCGGCCTTTTCTTGAACTTTTTTTTCAATGAAAAAACAAAGGTTGGTTTTCAGTTGGGGTCTTAGAAAAAAAAGATATAATTTCTTTTTAATTTGGCGGACCTTACTTTGAACTAGCGTCTTTTACAAATGCATAGGATAGGAGGTAATTGGCGCGTTTTCACACCGGAAGACGAAGTTGCATCATTATAGAAAAATGTCAATTAGTACAAATATGACTTTATACCATTTGCGCAAGAGAGAATGAGTCGTTAACAAATAGAGGCCAAAGTTAAATGTTTATTTAACAATTAGATCATGCGTCAGCGTGCTTATGTCAAGATATCACTGAGGCATACGGGAAGTTTGCGGCGTCAGAGTTGCTCTAGTCGAAGACGGAATGGCAAAGTTCAAGTTAAGCACTGGTTAATACAGAATTGACTTTACACCGTCTGTGCAATGATAGAGGCAAAAGTCAGTGAAAGATAGCTTAGGGAGAAAGTGGAAATTAGCTCATGGAAAAAATAATTTCTCAGTTGTTTTTAGTAAATCAACTACGAACAGGTGCGCCACCATAAATGTTAATGGTCACGCAGATCACGACTATTTTCTGCGCTTTCTTGAAATGAGTATTCATCAATTAATAGGTCCGTTAATTTGGCGTTGACGCAAATGCAAAAGTTTTGATATTGACATGTGGCACTAATGTGGAAGTTTCTAATGTCTCATTCTGTTTATTCACATCATTGATGTTTTATGGGTGTTTTTAATAAAACAATCATTCCACCCCGGCTTCCTGGATATGGGATAAATTTATGGCCAACCGAGACACGTATAGGCAAGTATCCAACGCGCGCTCTCGTGGAATAATTGTTGATTATTGTGTATTCAATTCAATGCAACATCAAATGGATCTATAATGATAGCATGATTATTGCCACTTCCTTCTGGTCAGGAATAATATTTGCATCTTCTTTATTCTAGGTACCATCTGAGAGAGCTTGAAGGGGCTACGTCACTAGGATATTGCGGTTCTATGTCAATTTCTTTGCTTAACTACAAGTAAATAACAGTACATAAACCCCGGCTTTAAAACCAATACTGAGGGGCTAGGCTATGGGCCGGGAGCCCTCAGGCAGAACAATCGTGAAGCGAAGTAGTTGAAAACGAATAAAACGTTACCGTGAATGTTTACCATTGTATTAAAACCATGTTTTTGTGCACTAGCAAATGGGCAGCCTTTATCAACGCCTATTGGAAGAATTTATTCAACCTTTTGATATGGAACTACCTATTGAATTTAGATTGACAGTTAGATTGAACTATTATAGCTTTACTTACATAACAATTTGGTAAAATATAAAGGACAACGAAAGAACCGCCAGAAAGTATTTTCAAGAGAAAAGACCTGCCGAAGAATAAGTAAGCATGAACACAACAGCAAATGGATCAAGTTCCTGGAGCTGCTCCAGTCTGATAAATCAAGAAGCACGAAAAGTTGGAGCAACAGTTGCTTATAGTTTAATCCTCGTAGTCTCGCTTGTTGGAAATCCTCTCATCGTATTAATTGTTTACAAAACACCAACTTTGAGAAAACCGATAAATATGTTGATCGCAAATATGGCCATGTCCGACCTGCTCTATCCAATGTTCCTGTCCCCTGTTGAGCTGGCAAAGTCGCACGTTGGTTCGTGGCTTATCGGTAGTACCCTTGGTGAGGCCTTATGTAAGATGCATTCTTTTCTTGCAGGCGTTTCCATGTTGGTGTCGGTTCAAAGTCTGGTTCTACTGACAGTGGATCGATTTAGAGCTGTTGTACTTCCACTTCGTCTCCGCCTCATCAGTCATCATGTCTCTATTTGATTGTTGGTACATGGATACTCGCGGTGGCCTTTGAGTCGCCATATTTGTTTGCGTACAAACTTGTTGAAGATCCAGAAGGAATGCAGTGCGTACGTCAGTGGGAGGAGGCCTTCGGAGAGGAAAGCTCCTATCCTATTTACGTCGTTGTAGTTATCATCTTGTTTTTTTTGAATCCCCTTTGTCCTCTTGGTGATACTTTACTCTATCATCCTAATGAACCTTAAGGAACAAGTTCACCCAGGTGAGCCGTCAGCGAATACCAAACAACAGCGCACAAGAAGAAACAGAAAAGTGCTTAAGATGGTCATTGCTATTGTTGTAGTGTTTTTCATTTGCTGGATACCCGTTTATACTAACGTTGTAATAGTTTATTTTGTACCTGAAATTCGGTCTTCCTGTAGTTTTGATCTATATTATATTTTCACCTACTTTATGTCTATCGCCAACTGTGCTGTCAACCCGATTATCTGCCTCATTTTTAGCAGTAACTATCGCAAAGCTCTCAAGAGACTTGTGAATTGCTGTGATGCAGGTTAAGATTAACTTTTGAAAACTGAAACCTAGGTCCGCAGAGATTCGTGAAAGAAAGCGACCAATATGAAGAACTTTTAAATCTACTGTATAACATAATAGTAAGTTTACAAAATTTTATGAAAATTAATGCATGCAACTTGTGTTTTAGCTGAAACGTAACCTTAGCAAGCCCAAACCCCTAGGAAGGGTGGAAAGTATTGTATTTAACGCATTTGCTTCGTCTTAGTTTGTATTTTCTTTGGTTGTAAATTACAGCTTTTAGTGTTGCTAGATAGCTACACCCACTCACAATCAGTAAATTATTATTATTATCATTATAAAATTAATAATAATAGTAACAAACAATTGATTATTATTATTATTATTATTATTATTAATATTATTCATTATCATCATCATCATCATCATCACTGAACACAGCTTCTGGATGGTTTGCAGTAGAATCGGCAGGAAATCTAAAGTAAACAGTATGATAGCAGATTGACTCGCAAACTACGAAACCTGAATCAAGACGAGCAGGTAGCCATGTTCCTGCCACGACCAAGACGTGGACTTCAGCAGAGATGAAAAAATAGATCAACAGCAGCTGCCGGTGGAAGTCAGGTTGAAAATCTTTCACACCAAAGCCTTCAGCCTGTCCTCAGTTGTCATCACCATAACTACCTCTAGCACCTGCCCAGTCACTGGTGCCTTCTAACCTGAAAGCGATGCTAACATCCCCTACAACGGGAACTGGTCGTGTTGTAAAGAAGAAGCCATCTAGACTAGACCTATAGAGACAAAAGTGTAAAAATAACTGCTTTCTTTTATAGTTTCTGCGCTATTTGATAATGAACATTATTTTGTTGTAAAGTAGAGAGCGCATCGCCAAATAAATCAGGGGCACCCAACGACGGTTTCCTCCTAAATACATACTTAGAAAATAATTTTCAGGCTTGTAACTTTTAGATCTCTAAAAATGCATGCTAACTCGGGCACTATGAAATTTGTATCTGCTTGGTCATCCTAGGTGAACTCGAGTCTTTTCGAAATTACTAGGGCTTCAGTATGATCTTCCCGAAAATTTTAGATGCAACTGATTTGACGTATTACCAAAGTGATAATTTTTCTAATTCCTCTCTCCATCACATCTTTTGAATTGGAAAATGTTAGGTTTCCTTGTTTCTACGAAAAATTGCTTAATCTGGGCGGTGAAATGTGAAAATTTATTTTCAGAAAGTCGTAGGGAGTTTATTAGATCAGCTTCGAAAATTGTACGTGAGCTGAACGGTCATCCAGAATTTTTTAGCCGTCACCAAGTAATAGAGTGAAATGGAGCTCTCATTCAAAGTTGTTGGTTATTTGAAATGTAAAGAAGTAAACATTCAATTCTTGCCCCCAAATTTAAAAATTGCTAAGAAAACAGCCTTGCATCTGATAGATAATTAAAACCACAACCTGGCAAGCAAAAAACACAAAAAGCCACTTTCCAGAAACGCTTATGTGCAACCACTTCCCTTGCATAATGGGCTGTCGCTTGTTTTTATTGAAAAATAAAGTAAATCAATCAATTTTTTACTGTGCTAGATGGACTTTGACCTTGTCGCTTATCTGCCAATCAAACCGGCGGTCTCAAGACCAAAGCTAATAGCGCTGTGGACAGATGACGTCACAAAAACGCGACCTCTACCGAGACTCAGACAAAGATGGGCCATTTCTGCAGAAGGTCGCAAGAGCGCTGCATGAAAACGCACAGTTTGCGATCAGTCTTACCTGCGTGCAGACGTCTCCTATTTCCTTTGTTGTACGCGGAAAAGGGACGTCTGCGTAGCGCCGTCGCTAGTCGCGTTCCAGCCTCCCGCTGGCAGGGTATTCTATTTCGCATAAATTGTGAAATAATATCCGGTTGGAAATCAGAAGCTCGTGATAATGCGAAACGTGACCTTGAGAGTCTTCTTGAACAAGTTTTTCTTCTTTTCTCTCTCGCCCGAAGGTTATTAGCACTACACAGTGCATGTAGCATTCTAAACTTTGACTGAGTAAATCTCGTTTTTGCCGCACTAAGTCTTACATTTAGAGGTCATGAAGAGGGTTTGTTACATGTATACTGAGTAATCATTTCCTGTGGTTTATGCTTCTGTGGGTGTTCCTGATAGCATTTGATTTCAGATGCAGTTGTAAAGTATTGAAAGATTTTAGTTTCTTTGGCTGGCTTTCTCCGAAATGCCTGCCTGGTGCGAAGTCCACGCCGCTTTTGTAGTTTTCTCAGACACTGTTTATAAATATGATGTGATGTGTCATGCACAGTAAATTGTAAAGACTGAAATAATTTCCTCGCACACGTTAAATTTTCCGCGGCCTCGCACAAGATTTCGAACGGTCTGCACACAATGGCAATTGTTTTGATTTGTTTTGGCTGGAACACCCCGATTAGATAAGGGCGGACCATTAGAAACTTATTGGGCGGGCGGGCAAAGTACAACAAAAATATTCACGCAAGGGAAAATTACATGAAAAAAATTCATGCACGCCAATTAATCCTAGAAAATATTCATGCTATGGCCTAAAAGAATTCATACAAGAAATTTGATATCGAAAAAAGTTAAAATTCCTGCGGCTCGAAAATTCCCCTTCCCCCACCATAACTTTTCTAATGGTCCGTCCCTAAATCACCGCATTCATTATCAGACCAGATTCGATAACAACCAATCAGCATTTAGTCAAACAATGCGCACTGTGTGTCAGCCTATCACAGCATGTTCCCAAGATCTTGGGAACCCAGCGGGACGCTGGAACACTGTAGCGACGGCGTTACGCAGACGTCCCTTTTCCGCGTGCAACAAAGGAAATAGGAGACGTCTGCACGCAGGCAGCGGTCAGTCCTGCCCTCCCTTTTAGCGTTTTTAGGAGCGTTCCTGTTTCGAAATTCAAGAAAGATCAAGGAGAATATAACGTCTGTTGCACCTAGGCGTGTACACGCGAGGAACTAATATGTTGTAATGTGATTCAAACTTGACAAGTTTTGGGGCCAAACATTTGAAGTTTGGAGTAGATAGGTAGCTGTTGTCGACTTGATTTGTTTTCGCTCAACAAAATATTCTTTGCAAGAATTTTCTGACGTCAAGAATAATTTTCTGGAGGGAAGCCTGCTGTTTCTGAGCGAGAGATATGCCTGAAAGTTGAGAAAAATGAAATATGAGCGGAACGCGCTGATAAAAAAAAAATACAGCTATTCCCAGTGCTCGCTCGTGCAACACGGGCCTTTTTTTTTCTGTCCAGTAGGCCAGTTGCACGATAGCGTCATTTTACTACTACGACCAGAATTCTTTTCGTTTTTCTTTTCATATTTAAGTTTGGTAATCCCAGTGAGGTTTAAATAACAAAAGCCCTAATTAGCACAAGAAAGCAAAACCCTGAAGGATTCTGGTCATATATAGTAGTAAAACGACGCCATTATGCAAATGCCCATTACTTGCTAGAGTTGTATTTTCATGCATGTGTTTGGTAATCTCCCTCGGGAGTGACATTCTGTATATAATAAACTTGTGTGTAAGAAAATTTGTCTAGTTTAGATGCAAGCCCCTGGTGAGAGGATTTTTCCTGCGTTACGTCTTGATTGCCGAAGAACAAATTCCACATCCCTTTGTGACGTTGCCTGCGTGCAGACGTCACCTATTTCCTTGTTGCACGCGTACAACAAAGGAAATAGGAGACGTCTGCACGTAGGCAAGTTGTGACCTTGCCATCCGTAGAAAAAGAATACAGGAAACAGGTTCAATGCATAAATCAAGCAGGAGCGTTATTTATTTTTTTTTGTACTATCAGGTTTATAAAACTCGAGGCGAAATCGAGAGTTTTAAACCTAACAATACACGACTGCGAGTAGCCTGCGAAAACATCCGTTTCTCCTCGCTCTTCACCGCTGGGGACGCAAAGAGCGAGGAGAAACGGATGTTTTCGCATGCTAGACTGCGAGTTTTTTTAACGGCCTCAAAATCTCGGATATTGATCAACTAATTCTAGCACTAATATTTAGAATGATTTTGGTCTGAAAAAATTTGCTTGTCTTTATTAGATGTGAAGACACAGTTCATTAGACATTAATTTTTTTAATTTCTCTACGTGTTATTGATGAGTTTTTGAATGGAATTTAATGGACGGTGTAGTGTATAGCGGTTTTATGAGCAATAGAGCTTAGCGTGCAGCGGTTGTACGGGCAGGAAATACGGGAACTGAACATACAGTGTGAGCGGGCGTAGAGTGAGTGAGTTGACTTGGTATCGAGCAGAGTAGATGAACGAATAATGTGTTCGGTTTTATTTGCCTTTGTGGCCGTTAATACTCGGAAAGACACGTTTTAGCGTTTTGAAAAGAAAGCCTGACAGAGCTCCTTCAAAAGCTATACTGGAGGGACAGGTGGGCCCTCTTAGAGGAACAATCGTGAAAGGATCAGTACTTGGAAATGAATAGAACGAGGCTGAGGATAATTGTTATCGTAATGAAACCATTTTCTTGTCTGAATACAATCAGAAAGAAAGAAAAAAAAGGTTATTTTAATTTTTCGGCTTTATTACTGGGTAAGCCATTTAATGAAAATTCAGCAAATAATCACCTTTATTATTAACGCTTACTGGGGGTATTTATTCAACGTTTTGACGTAGGTCCATCTTTTGAATTTAGATTGAAATCACACAATCGTTGAAGAGGGAGTATAATAGTATTATTAGTTTGCTGATCAATAATGGGACCTAAAGTTAACAGACGGAAGTATTATTTATGTAAAACATATATAAGTATTATTTGAACAGAAGGTGTTTTTGAAAGCAACAAAGCCTCAAGGGAACAGACCTGTCAAGGAGTCAGTAAGCACGAGCACAACAGCAAATGGATCACGTCCCTGGAGCTGCTCTATCCAGTCTGATAAATCCAGAAGCAGGAAAAATTGGAGCAACAGTTGCTCTCAGTTTGATCCTTGTTGTTTCACTGGTTGGAATTTCTCTCATCGTATTAATTGTTTGCAAAACTCCAACTTCGAGAAACCGATAGTCAAGATATGTTGATTGCAAACACGGCCTTGTCCAACATGCTCTATCCAATTTTCAAGTTCCCTGCTAGCCTGGCAAGGTTCGCATCTCCTGTCTTATTGGTGGTGTCCTTGCTCAGGCCTTGTGTAAGATACAGAAGCTTACAAATTTTTTGGCACACGTTTTCTTCACATAGTCCAGCTGTTATCGACCAAAATTGTTCACTTTTATGATAAAAGCATGAAACTTTGCCAGATGACAACCAATCCTAAGACTAACATTTCTGGATATGGAGCCAAGCCAAATTCAACACTGAACACGAGTACTGCGCGGGCCCTAAAATGGCCTACATGAGAACGAGGCTGTTAGTGGAAGTCCTTCTAAAATACTATTTTTGAGTGTTTGTGTATGATCAGAGCCTTGTTCTGATAACAGTGGATCGATTTGGCGCTGTTGTAGTTCCACTTCGTTCCACTTCTCATAACTAGTAAGCAGTGTCCATTTTTCATTGTCGCTACCTGGATCGTCGCAATGGCCTTTCCTTGGCCATATAATGTTGCTGTTAAACTTGTTGAATACCCTAGCCTGCAGTGCAGGCGTTTTCTTCGGGTGCGCGAATGTTTTGCTCGTGAATTAGCGCAATGTTGAATAATAACATTGACGGTTTTTGTCGTCCATTTCCGTTTACTTTTCGCGGAAAATCGCTTTTGTGAAAGAAGAAAACAACAACAACAGCAACAAACTGCGCCACTATCACTTCATTTCCATGGTTTGTACTGTTATCTCCGTGTAGTACGCTTATAAACGCCTTTTAAAGGTAGATTAGAGCCGTTCTATTATAATCTTCTTCGAACATAGCTTAGCTTCTGGATGGTTTGATTCAAAATCGGCAAGGCATCCAAGGAAAAAGGGATCTTTCTAAGATGCTGGACAAAGTTCCTTATATAAATCTTACAATTAAAATTATACAAAATTGCCCTATATAACTTAATCCTTAAAGTGTTCACTTTAGGACTCCTTAAAGTGAACACTTTAAGACTCCTTCTATCATGCCTTTTTGTACACTTATTTTGCGTCGTTGCACTAGTAGGACTTGAAACGTCCAAAAACTCATCGATGGAGAAAGCGAACGCAAGACAACAACTTCCTTTTTGTTTTCGTGAACTGCTAAAGTCTTTTGGGATTCAATTCCAGAAAAAAGAATTACCAACGCATGAGAAATTGAATGAATGGAATAAGGGCCATAGAATTTAAAGCAGCACGAACTTCACTTTTTGAAAGATAACCTGAAATTGGACGTTCATCCTGTGGAGGCGCTCATACATTTATAGCATAGGCGCATAGTCGAGGAAACTATATGGAATTCCCTCAACAGTTTCATCATGAAGACGCAAAATGGACACAAAATCGACTCTTTACCGTTGATCTTGAAGGTTTCTGAGAGGGAAGTAGTGAAAGCTATGTATTCAGATTCAAACCCCATCACGGAGCTGGCCGTAAAAAGCATGATAGGGGATCGACGCGCGTACAGTTGAAACCTAACTCAAGGACTGAGTAGGTAGTTCCTGCCACAAACGATCGAAGAGAAGGATTTCAGCAGAAGGGAAAGAAGGTCAGTGAGCGGCGGTCCTACACTGTAAACTGATGAACAACTCATGGGCCTACATTCAGCTGTAGGCCTTAATATATAACTGAAATGCATTATTTAGAAATTCTATTGCAATGAAATACTCCAGGACGTTTTTGAAGATGTTAAAAGCACTGCTCACACCTCGCGTTTTATCACTGCTCATTACTTAGCTTTTAAACACGTTTCTAGTTGCAAATAAAAAGAAAGACTTTTTAAAGAAATTGCATTTGTAGTAAAGTTATAAAGAGAAACGTTTAATAAGCTAGGTAAATGTAGGATTCCTATAAAGTATTCGCCATTCCAAAAGCGAAGCCGGCTAAGAAGTCGGACAGAAAAAAAAACATGATTTTAGAAGGATCAAACTGCTATGCCTTTTTCCCTTGAATACTTTTCATGTTTCATTCTGCTTTGCGGCGTTTGATTTTTTCGAGGAGTGTGGCTCAAAATACTATTTGAATGTAATCAAGGTTGATTATGATTAATGATGGCGTGCAATTTGCGTTTGTTTATTCATTCCGGCTTCATCATCGCCGAAGAGAAAGCACATATATGCTTTAAAATATTTGATATAGATCAACTCATTCTTGTACTAACATTCAGATTTGGAGATGTTTTGGTGTAAAACATTTAGTCGCGTCCGTATCTTTATCAGATATAGAGACACACTAAACATTAATTTCTTTTGTTTCTAAGTTTATGGATTATTAATGAGTTTTTTTTTTTGGAAAACATCATTGTCACTGCCTTATGCAATATTTGTACTAACTTTATTTTAGGTAACATTTAAGATAGCTTAAAGGGGTATGTCATAAAGGTATTGCAATATTGCTGTTTTACGTCAATCTTTGCTTACGTCATCAGGAAATAACGTCACACAGTCCCTTTAAAACCAATACTGGTGGGTCAGGTGGGCTTTGTATCAAACAATCATGAAACTAAGTAGATGAAATTAATAAAATGAGACCACTGATGCACGTAAATAAGACGAAATTTGTAAGGAACAGTTCTCTTGGGTATTATCACATGACCCGTATTGAAAAAACAAAACATACTAGCTAATAAGTCTATTATCGACGCTTATCGACACTTAGGAGTATTTATTCAACGTTTTGATACAGGTGGACCTTTTAAATTTAAATTCACAATATGTAGAAATTGACTAATCGTATTGGAAGAACTATAGCTTTAATTTACTTACGTAATAATTTGCCTCAGTTTGCTGATCAATATCAGGATACAAAGTTATTCGGTAAAGCCCTCCAGGTGGCAGGAATTACAATTATTTGCTTACATGCAATCAGAATTAAGTACAGTGACAGTGTTGTCAATGGTAGAATAAAAAAAACCTATTATATATCAAACCATTATTTGAACTGTAGATGTTTTCCAGTAGAAGCGAGTATCAAGAGAACACAACTGTCGAGAAGTCAGTAAAAAAAAAACAACAACAACAAAAACAAAAACACAACAGTAAAATGGATCAAGTTCCTGGAGCTGTTCCAGTCTGATAAATCCAGAAGTAACGAACAAAACTCGGAGCAACAGTTACTTTTATTTTGAGCCTCGTTTTCGCTCTGGTTGGAAATTCCCTTGTCGTATTAATTGCTTACAAAACGCCAAGGAGTCAGTGAGGATGATCACAACAGCAAATGGATCAAGTTATTGGAGCTGCTCCAGTTTAATAATTCCAGAAGCAGTAAAAATTGGAGTAACAGTTGCTTATAGTTTTATCCTTTGTGTTTCGTTGGTTGGAAATTTTCTCATCGTATTAATTGTTTACAAAACACCAACTTTGAGAAAACCGATAAATATGTTGATCGCAAACATGGCCATGTCCGACCTGCTCTTTCCAATATTCCTGTTCCCCCTTCGACTTGCAGAGTTTCGCGTTGGCTCGTGGATTATTGGTGGTGCCCTTGGCCAAGCTTTATGCAAGCTACACATCTTTCTTGCGAATGTTTCTGGGGTAGTATCGATTCAGAGCCTGGTTCTGATAGCAGTGGATCGATTTGGAGCTGTTGTAGTTCCACTCCGCTCTCCTCTCATAACTAGAAAGCTGTGTCCATTCTTTATTATCGCTACGTGGATCACCGCAATGGCCGTTTTTTCGCCACTTCTTGTTGCATATAAACTTGTTAAATACCGAGAACGACTGATGTGCGTACGTCTGTGGATGGAATTCTTTGGAGGAAGCACGTTTGCAAATTACTTCCTAGCAGTTGCTGTCGTGTTTCTCTTCATCCCCTTTGTCCTCGTGGTGATATTTTACTCTATCATCTTGATGAAGCTTAAAATGCAAGCCCATCCAGGTGAACAGTCAGCCAACGCTGAAGAAAAGCGCACCAGAAGAAACAGAAACGTGCTTAAGATGGCTACAGCCATCATTGTAGGGTTTTTCATTTTCTGGATACCCTATTTCAGTAGCGCGGTGATAGTTAATTTTAGTGCACCGGACAGTTCCATCTCGTTTTCCTGTAGTTTTTATCTGTTCTACATTGTCACCAATTACATGATTTACGCAAACTGTGCTATCAACCCGATCATCTGCCTCACTTTTAGCAGTAATTATCTCCAAGCACTTAAGAGACTCGTGAATTGCTGTGATGTGATACAGTGCAAGATTAACTTTTGCAAACTAACAGCTGGGTCTTAAGCGTTTCGTGCCAAAAAAAAAAAAAAAAAAAAAAATAATAATAATAATAATAATAATAATTAATAATAATAGTAATGAGGATTAAAAATTTCACCATAAAATAATGACGAAGATGATGACGATGATTATAATTGTTATTATCTTAATGTAAATTAAGGCTTAAAACACCCCTTCAAAAACCGTGAACGAACAACGTTGTTCAACGTTGGATCCAACAAGATCGTTAAATCAGTCCAAAAAGATAAAAATAGAATTAAATTTAAAAAGACTACTGCAAAGACTGATCAAACAACGTGAAAAAGGCTAAGGTATACAATATTTCGACTGGCCAATACCAGTCTTCATCAGGTTTATTACGAAAAAAAAAACAGAAATATACAGAATATATGTTGCTGTAAAATAATTAACGGAAGTTACATGGTATGGCGTGCTAAGGTGTACGGATGGCTAACTCTTGGATTACTGTTTTAAAAAATGAAAGCTTAAATAATGACCTTACGATTAGTCTACCGGTAGCATTTAAGTCTGTCATTTGTTGTTTGATCAGTTTGAAGTAGTCATTTTTACTTTAATTCTTAACCAAGATACTAATAATAACTAGAGGTTCAATGTTCAATCTCACTAACATATTATCCGTATTTTTTTTTAAATAATCGCTGTATAATGAAAGATTGAATATTAAATGCAGACTCCAATATCAGTTTGGATTGTTATTGACACAATCAGGACATTTTTAAAAAACTTTCAGAAAGTATCTTCGATTAAGTGAATTGTCACTGAATTGTACACATTCGTTTCTGTTGAATTCATTCTTTTACTTCATGAGATCAATACAAATAAGTATTTGAAATGAACAGGAAAACCTAAATTCCGTTTGCGCAAACTCGGTAAGCAAATCGCTTGGTTTATTTGCCTCTTTGCCAGGGCATATTATGACCTCAATTGTAAAAATTCAGCTTGCTCGTCTCGTTGCTCTATTGACCTCGTTTAATAGAAAAAGCAGTAAACTACAACAGGACGGTTATCCACTGAAAACGATTCGGCTGAGATGATTGTTTATGGACGCTTTGAACTCATTGCCTCCTCTTGAGAAGATTTTATCGATTGTGTTCCTGATCCACAACGATCCGCAGCTGATAACTCGTTGGGCTCATGGAACGGCAGTGCTGCAAAAAATGAAAGAACATTGTCTGTCCCTCGAATCCTCACTTAAACTTTCGCTACCTTTCAAAAATAGTTAACTTAACAACTGACATGAGATGCAAATGAGTAACTTACCGGCTGAGTTGCAGAAAATATCAAACTGCCCCTCGCACTCGCGTGCGACTCTCCAATTCAACCTCATGCATGCCAACCTCATACGCAACATTAACCACTGTCTAAACATTTCACTTTGCTGCATTGGGTGCTACGCGGCGGGGACTGGGAACTGGTAAAACAGCGAAACAAACTTGCAAACTTCTAAACAAACTTCCCCACAAATGGCGTTCTCAGACGCCTTCAAGACAAAAATAGGTAGCTGCCCTGTGCGGGCAGCAATAATTACTATCTTGTTTACTTTTGCGTCTAAAAATCTGGGTAAGTTGTGAACCAAGCTGCTTAAAGAACAGGTTCCATTTTTTTGTTGATAAAAAGTTGTGCAAATTTAACAGTAGTGTTTCTAAATGATCGTAGAATTGACTGAAATATGACAATAAAAGAGCTTCAATACGCAAGTAAAGAGAAAAAGAGTGTCGGACAAAAATTCAAATGAAACACCATACAGAAACGAGCTCATTGACAATTGTCGATTGTGACAATGCAAATAAGTGAAAAGTGACGTAGAGAGAGTGTCAATCAAGAAATCCCCAGGGTATTGTTGGTTTTCACATGAGGTCACTAAAATTCAAATTAAAAAACTATTGATCCTAGCGATGCATTAGAGCAGCTGAAAACTAATTTTCATACAAATTTTCGCTTCAAAAGGGTTCTTGGTTTTGTAATAGAGTACGCTTGAATTTCTAAGCTTTTGCGTGACGCAGCATTTACATGACGTCCAAGAGAGCTGTCGTGTACATGTGGTTTAAAAAAAAAAAAGAAAAGACTTATTTCAGGAAATTTTGCTATATAAACAGTTCATGTATTACTTTAATGTTTATGAGTTTCTCGAAGAATAAATTCACGCTTTTGTAGCAATTCGGTCGAACGAATTAGCTTGTAACCCATTTGTTTTTAAACGCTCTAAAGTTAGATCATTGTTGTTGATTTTGCCAATGATGTTTCAACAGGCTGATTTCAACCGATTTTTAAACTTTTACAAACTTTTATGTTGTTCGAGTCGTACTTCAGTTGGATAATGCTTTTGCATAAACATTTCTGAGCAACATTTTTTATTTTTTTGCAGCTTTTGTTGATAAATCCAGAAGCAGGAAAAATTGGACTAGCAGTTGCAGTTTGATCCTTGCTGTTTCACTAATTGGAAATCTCCTCATCGTATATTACTTGTTTACAAAACACCAAAATTTAAGGCCTGTTTCAAACGGTCGCACTACTGCCGTGCTAAGCTCAGGCTCGACTGTAGCTGCGGCTGCAGCATGAAACTTGCACCACTTGGATTCAGACGACGAATTTAATTCAGTTGAATAGAACGGCTGCTCCTGGAAACAAAAGACAAAAATAAAGAAACGATTTGGCAAACTTTTAAATGTATTCTAATGTATTCATACTGATTTATGAATTGAGTTCGGCACGGCAGTAGCACGACTTGGTTTCAAACGTCGCGCTACTGCTGTGCTAAAGTCGAATTTAATTCGATCAATATAGTTGGGCACGGCAGTAGCACGACTTCTAAAAGGGGCCTATGAAAACCGATTAATCTGTTGATCGCAAACAAAGAACTCTCAGTTGTCGTAATGTTGTAAAAAGAAAGCTTTAAGCGAGGTGTATGTACGTTTTCTAGTATTCGCCTTTTTAAACGCGAAGCCAGCTAAGAAATCAAGAACATGAGTTTAGAAGGATCAAACTACTTGAATAATTTACATGTTTCATTGTGCTATGCGGCTTTTGATTATTAGTGTGGTTTAAAATTCCGATTGAATTAAATCAGGGTGGCTTTATGATTAATGATGGCGTGCAATTTGCGGTTGTTTGTTCATTCTTCGAAATTCATCCTTGCCAAAAAGAAAGTACATAATACTTTAAAATCTCTGATATACATGTAGATCAACTCATTCTTGCACTACTATTTAGATTTGGGGATGTTTTGGTGTAAAAAATTTAGCCGTATCCGTGTCATAAACAGATATAAAGACATTCATTAAACATAAATTTTATTTTTTTATTATTATTAGTGACTTCTTTTTTTGAATGAATCATTGTCACTCAGCCTTGTATGCAATATTTGTACCAACTTTACTTTAGGTAACATTTGAGAGAGCTTAAGCGGGCTTTGTCATGAGGATGTTGCAATATTGCTGCTTTACGTCAATTCTATGCTTACGTCATCAGGAGGGTCAGGCAGGCCCTGACCCTCAAGTAGTTGAAATCATTTTTGTTTATTGTCTGACTACAATTGGAAAAACAAAAAGAGTTTTTTTTTGACATGATATCTCGGCAACATTACAGAGACATACTTAGTCATTTAATGCAAATTCAGTAAATATGCATCGTAATAAGCCTCTTTAACCTGCATGTTTTGTTTTCCCAGTGGAGGTCCGAGGAGAACTTGACCCTTTGTTTGTTTCTTTATTTTTTTCATAAATGATGTGTACATATGCAGGTGAATAAGACGAAATTTGAAAGGAACTTATTGCTCTCTTGAGTACTATCACCCAGTGTATTGGAAAAACAAAATATACGAGCTAAAGAAGTCTATTATCGACACTTATCGACGCTTAGGAGTATTTATTCAACGTTTTGATATATATGTACCTTGGTCAGTCAGTTGTTTCAGAAGAAATACTAAAGCTTTAATTGACTTACATAATAATTTGCCTCTGTTTGCTGATCAATAACAGGATACAAAGTTATTAGGTAAAACCTCTGCAGGTGGCAGTATTTGCTTACAATTAAATACAGTGACGCCGAAGTGTTGTCGATGGTTCAATATTAAGCATGTACAATATATAAAACCATTATTTGAACAGTAGATGTTTTTCAGTGGAAGCAATTCTCAAGAGAACACAATTGTCGAGAAGTCAGTAAGCATGAACTCAACAGTAAATGGTCAGGTTTCTGGAGCTGCTCCAGTCTTATAAATCCAGAGGCACTAAAAATTGAACTAACAGTTGCTTACAGTTTTATCCTTGTTGTTTCGTTGGTTGGAAATTTTCTCATCGTATTAATTGTTTACAAAACACCAACTTTAAGAAAACCGATAAATATGTTGATCGCAAATATGGCCATATCCGACCTGCTCTTTCCAATAATCTTGTTCCCGGTTCGACTGGTGGATGTGCAAGTTGGCTCGTGGCTTATCGGTGGTAACCTTGGTCAGGCCTTGTGCAAGCTACATTTTTTCGGTACATACATTTCCTCGTTAGTATCTGTTCAGAGTCTGGTTCTGATAACAGTGGATCGATTTGGAGCTGTTGTAGTTCCACTTCGTTCCCCCCTCATAACTAGCAAGCAGTGTCCATTCTTCATTGTCGCTACGTGGATAATCGCAATGGCCGTTCATTCGCCATATCTTGCTGTTTCTAAACTTGTTGAATACCCTGGAGGAATGAGGTGCACAAGTCAGTGGAGAGAAACCTTAGGAGCAAACGCCAATATAAATTTTGTCTTAGTAGTTGCTATCGTGTTTTTCTACACCCCCTTTGTCTTGTTGGCGATACTTTACTCCGTCATCCTGATCAAGCTTAAAAGGCAAGCCCATCCAGGTGAGGCATCAGCCAACGCTGAGGAACAGCGGACAAGAAGAATCAGAAACGTACTGAAGATGGCTATTGCTAATTATGTAGTGTCATTTGCTGGATACCATTGTCCAGTAAGGGGATGATAATCATTTTTAGTGCACCAGAAAGTTCCATTTGGTCTTCTTGTAGTTTTTATCTGTACGATCGTATCACCTTGTCTATGGCTTTGGCAAACTGTGCTATCAACCCGATTATCTGCCTTATTTTTAGTAGTAGCTATCGCCAAGCTCTAAAGAGACTTGCGAATCGCAGTAATAAAGTGCAAGATAAATTTTTTGAAAACTAAAAGCCTGTTCTGAAACGATTCCAAAACGACCGATATTTAATAATTATTCCTCGAGCCCAAATGGGCTCTGAGTGGCTATTGACTCAGAGGCCATGAGGGCGAGAGGAATAATTATTTTAGTAAAATCCAACTGGTTGGTCAAAAATACCGAGAATAAAAAACTTTTAGCTAGTTTAAGCTAGACCTTTTTTGCCGCCAAAAAGCCCGCGCTTCTCGCTACTGGTAGGCTATAAAGTAGTAGTAGCTCAACCAATCAGAACGAAGCATTAGTAATAGACCACAAGTTGGATTTTACTGATAATTAATAACTTTACTGTAAAAAGATATTAACATGATGTTATTTTTATCTTCGCTAACAAAGCTTCTGGATGGTTTGCCGCACAACCCGGAAAGCAAATACAAAGTAGGCAGGAATATGCAGATTTAGCCAGGGCTAAAAGTGAGGCTCCCCATTAATAAATTTATAATGTAAATGAAACAATAAACTTGTATTCCACAATATTCGGTTAACTTTAGAGCATATTCATGTAAGTTTTGAGGGAAAGGCTAGGTGATTTTAGAGAAAAATAATTTGCAAACAGCCCAAGAGTGAGCCAAATCTTACATCGAGTTGATAGCCTCATAAGTACACCCAAAAACTGGCAATCATCTTCGACATCACATTTAATTGACATAATGTCCTTGATCACCATAGATTAATTAGGCGTGGAAAAAAAATCGGGCCGGGATTTTTGCGTTCGACAAGTTTACTTTACAAAATGTTACCAACAAATCTGGGTGCGTTTAAACCAACCTTTTATACCAGTCCATTTATAAATCACCTCTGAGGTGAAACAGTACTATGAGGCACTGTTTTTATCATACAGACCTCGGATAGAATGTAGTATTTCACAATTTTGCAATACAAATTGTACTCATTCAATATTCAGGACCATCGAAGCATGCGTGGGCTTTTAGCTAAACCATTAAAAAAATTTCCAAAATCACCAATACGGCCAGCCGGTTTTCACTTTTGCAGTGCAAGATGTGGTCAAGTGTTTAATAGACTACGAGCTGTCTCTCTTTTTTCTGTAGTCCGTCGAGCAAAACGCGAGACACGCAAATGGCCACGCGCGTGACTGATGGCGCGAGATGCCGAGAGGCACGAAAAAAGCTGCCACCCTCGTTTCGCGCGTTAACATTACATTTATTTAACAGTTAATGAATGAGGCTGAGTATCTTATGAAGAATTATTCTCGGCTTGCACTGTCACGCAATGAAAAATAAAAATGCAAACCATTCAATACAGAAGGACTAGAATCTGGGAAATGAAAAAAGATGAATATACAAAAACCCTTGCCAAGAATCAGGTCTGTGAAATATTTCAAATGCG
>CALNXK010000330.1:102500-105000 GCA_942486035.1 Porites lobata
GGTGTGCTTTGGTATTTCGCTTTCTCGATTTTAGTCTTTGGTCTAGTTAAGCGTTTGTTTTTGTTTTACTGGCTTTCTATAGGTCTGAAGTTTTTTATCTCGATGACCCATTTGGTAGTCATCTAAAAAGGACGTCTGCCGCCCGGTAGCTTTTATTCAGCGCAATGGGCTTATTCTTCCGGTTTCCTTATTGGTAAGGAGAAATCCCAACGGGTCCCAATACTAGTGAGCGAGTGGCTCGGGTTTGCGGTCTGCACCATTTGTTTTATGTTTTAGATTCCCGAGAAGCAAGTTTTCAGCTTGTGAAGCGGCTTTGGCCGAATTCTGCGATTCAAAATGAGTCATCTTTCTATCGCAAATCAGCTGGGATGGCTGGTTCCATTATCTCAGTTGCCTTAGAGGTGGAGCCCATTCCCCTCACGAGCCAGACGAAAGTAGCTATGGAGTCTTCATCGGCGTAGGATCACCTTTTTCGCCTCACTCCCCCGCGGCTGGTGGAGTTGAAGTTTTTGTTTTTGTGACATTGACTCTTAAAACGGTAACTCTATTCGGCATTCCCCCCCACCCCCCAATTTTTCCACAGTTGTATTTCCCGACGTAAGCGACGCTTCATTTCGCGGCTTTTCCGCCCTGTGGCTACCGTTATGTTCACGATCGATTATTTGGGTCAAAGTTGCTATTTTTTGCGAATTTGATAGCTATTTAATATTATGTTTTGCTTTCTTTTGAAGAGCGGTTAAAGCACAACAGGGTAAAAATTTTCTCTGACAACCAGAGTGCTTTGGTGTCTTTAAGGTCCATACAGTCGGTGGCTCTATGCGTTTTTCATGTTTGTTTTCGCATGGTAATGCCTTGGAAGCGCAGTGGATTCCTAGATCGATCAACGGGAAGGCTGATCTTTTACGCCGTTTCATTGACGAGAATGATTCGCCAGTTAATCCCTATGTGTTTCGAGTCGTTGAAGCCAAATGGGGTCCTCGCACGAATCTTAACCGTTTCACATCCTATTATAGAGCGTTCAGCTTTCGCGTTTTGACCCCTAGTTTGCTTCTCCTCGTTGTAGGTTTGTCCGATGCCTTTGTCCGAGACTGGAGTGGAAAGGGTAACTGGATTTTCTTTCCAGTGTGTCTGGTAGTGGCCGCCTGATTTGAGCCTGATTTGGCCTTGTATGCCCGGTTTGGCGCATTAATTTGTGCGGCATGTGAGCCTGATTTGGCTTATTTTTTAGCCTGATTTGGCATAATCTTGAGCCTAATTTGGCGTATCTGTGAGCCTGATTTGGCGCATCTGTGAGCCTGCCTTGGCTTGAGTTGTGAGCCTGATTTGGCATATCAGTGAGCCTGCTTTAGCTTATTTTTGAGCCTGATTGGGCATGTTTCAAGTCATTTTGGTGTCGTCTCGTTTTGGGCCTATAATATAATTTTTTCAATTCTTCTTTGCGCGAATATTTTGCTTAGCGCCTCCCTTGTTCAATGTTTTTTGTTCAGTTAAGTAAATAGCGCTGTAGTTGTTTTATTTTTACGCTATTTCCTTTTATTTCAGCTGCCCTAAATTCCAGGTTATGGCTTGAAACAGCCCCCTTGACTGATTCTTCGCTGAGGTATACAGTTCCATGCCTGACTGGTTTGCAGTTGGATGCTAACGTTACATCCACAGTCTTGAAGATACGGGTCTGGCTGATTGTGGTGGCGTGAGTGGGCTTTATCGAAGACTGCCTTTGCATGTCTCATTGTATCTATCTAAGTTAGCTTAGCGTTCTGTGGATAACACTGGCGCATCTTATTTAGAATCTGCTGTTTACAGTAGAAATTGGGGCCATGCAGTGGCTGGTATTTAAGTTTGTTCTGTTAGCCATGCCTTGCTTAAGTTTCCCTTTAAATGAGAGGACGCCAAAAGAGGCTAGGCTTGCGCACCCAGTTCAGCCTCAGTAGCTGCTTTCTGTTAGCTTTCTCAGGCGATTGCTGCACATTTTGCCTCTAAATCGCGATCTTTTCCATCTAAAATATATACATGTAATAGTTTTATGTCGATTTATGTGTCCATGTAATCGCAAAGTAGAACTATTTTGAACTCTGAGGACTTGTCCCGTAGCTGTGACCTAGTGTTTTATCAAGTTCTCGCCTCAGTCGTCCTCTGCGTTTCCATTAGTTCGTAGAATTGTCCAAGCTCAATCTTAGGAGTACGGTATATTATACTTTCATTCTAGTGCAAGGGTTTCTTTATTCACGTTATTTGGGAGAAGAGTTTAAGAGGCATATTAAGCCATTAGTTAGTGATGTTTCTAAGAAAGTACCGCACCCACAAGTGAGAGCGAGTCTGACGCGGCGCCCAATCCAACTTGTAGGAGAACAGCTGGTGATTTGTCGGATATCCACGCCGGTTTGAGGTGCGAGCCCACTAAGCCGGCATAGGCATTTTCGGCATGGTCTTAACGAGCTCTCCGTATCTAGATCTCTTTCAGTCCAGGTGTACTTCGTAAAGATATAGATATATTTCAGCA
>CALNXK010000330.1:112500-132500 GCA_942486035.1 Porites lobata
GCAAGCGAGACTCAACGCTACTAAGAGCGTTCTTGTTTAACTTAAGGGCACATTCATGTGACTTTTGAGGGAAAGGCTAAGTTATTTTAGAGTGAAACATCTTACATCGAATTGATAACCTTATATGTACACCCAAAAAATAGCAAACATCTTCGATCACATTCAAGATCACAGTAGATTAGGCCTCGAAAGCAAATTCTTGGAAAACAAATCACGCCAAATTTTTTTGCGTTCGACAGGTTTACTTTACAAATTCTTGCCAACAAATCTGGGGGTGTTTAAACCAACCTTTCATAATTTTTATACACCACATTTGAGGTGAAACAGTACTATTTATCATACAAGAGCTCGGACAGAATGCGGTATTTCACAATTTTTCAAGACAAATTGCACTCAGTCAATATTCAGGACGAGCCAAACAGTTCAAAAATTTCAGAAAATTTCCAAAATCACCCATACGGCCAGCTGGTTCTCGTTTCTATAGTGCGAGCTGTCAGTGTGGTCGAGTGTTTCAATGAACTTTAACAGATGGTCATGAACGATGAAAACAAACGGCACGGACAAGCGATTAAAATTGCAAGAGAGACTACTAACAATCAAAAAAAGAGATCTAATTCCGTGAAACATTTACAGAGACAACAATTTTCATTCACGAAGACAAGTATTAAAGTGTCTCTAAAAATCCTGAGTCTTTAAGCGTAAAGCTTAAGTTTATGTTTTAGCCGGCTTCCCAGCGCGGTGTTTACTGTTTTCGAAGGTGAAATCCTCGAAGCAAGAAAATCGCTCAAAGTTTTCTTTTTACAGCCAAATTTATAACTAAATATCCTACGGAACGTTTTCTTTCTATTTGTGGTGAGCAAATATATCTGAAGGCTTTTTAAAGTTCTGTAAGCTTATATCAAACCTGACACTAGGTCAGATCATTGACTCAAATCCTGCAACCGTGCATAAACTGTCAGCGTGAACTGTGCAAGACTTCATGAAACACAAACATCAAATACAACAATTACTTAGGCTTACCATTCGAGATTCAGTTCCTGAAAGCTATCAAGGGAGGCCACAGTTGCTTGAGACTTTTAAACCCTCTTACGCATTAAGCAAGGTGAAAAACGAAAACGATGCCATCCGGGATCGAATTACCGAATTTTGACAAGCGACGCATTTCTCAACCAAAACCCAGTAAACAAACCAGCCATGAATAACAGAAGACTCTTGATAGCAGCTGTATTTCATTTTGTACCTCCAGAGGAAAAAGACAGTTAAAAACATCACAAGTTGACACAAAACTCTGTCAGCTTCAGCTGTCAAACTAAACTACTTTCAAGATGCTGCATAATTTTTCCGGATAAACTCACCTGTCAAACTTTGACCAATCAGAGTATAAAAATTGGACGTAGAGCGTGACCAACGCGTGACCATGGTAAGATAAGGTCTTCCCCGCCTGTACTTTTAAAAAAACTAGATGAATTTTCGCTTCCGAGGTCAGTTTGAAATCAAAATCCTAATAGTGCGGGGCCATAGTGACATAAACACAACATATTTGATATGAATCCTTGGAAAAAATAAACTTGAGCCTGCGATCATTTGAAAGTGGTAATTTGTCAGCGGATAACTTTAAAAAATACTCGACCTCGACGGGTCGACACTTGAGCCCGCGGTACGGTCATGTGATACTTGTCAGCGGATGCCCTGTTTTGATAGCTGTCAATTGATCACAACATTGATGTGCAACCTGTGCAATTAGTTTTCTCTTGGGCTCCCAAACTAGCTAAAAGTGTGAGAGTAAACATTGGTTTTCCTGTGGTGCGGACGGACGGCGGGCGGTCGGTCGGTGTACGGTCACGTGATTACCAAATTTTCTGGGATGGGTAGATTTACTTAGCAATGGGGCTCCGCCCACGCGCGCGCGAAGCGCGCGCGTGGAGCTCCACTAATACCAACCAGTCCTCCGGACACCTTCATGGAACGGTTTAGGTTCTCCAAGGCGTTGTCAGCTTCAACTGCACAACAACACACTTGTTGATAACCCAATTTCCGTTCATGAACTCTTGGTGAATTTAGGGATCTCATGCTTCCAGGGAAGCTATCTTAGCAAGATATTGTGGAATCATACGAGAATAATTGAGCCTGTCGTGGGTAAAGAAGTATACTCTGTGAACTGTTCCAGTGTAGTCAGATGCAATTTCCAGTTACCGCTTCGAACTGATCTGATAAAGGCACACATTTCCACTATCGTTCACATATGGTGTTGCATCACTATATACAAACAAAGGACTTCTGTTGTTTGCAGTGTCGAACTCTAACACCTTTTCAATTACTTTCGAGGAACTGATGCTGCCGACGACGGGTGGGCTCTCTCTATTTTTTCTTTCTTGCCCTCTCCGAATGCTTCAATAACTTCTCTTGATAAATTTTCAAGACACTGGCGCAGTTCCTGCAAAGTTTCAGGAAACCCATCTAGGTACAATGAAAACCAATGCATGTCTATAAGGTGATCACGTGTGCTTTTTCACGTCTTTTAACATGATTACCATCGAGAATCTGCTTAACAGTGGAGGGGCCGTACAGTTCTGATTCTATCCAACACATATCGATCCCACTACTATCAATGTACGCACCGATCGTCCTTAGCATGGCCATGACAATATGCAACTCATCGTGACCGGGACGGAGAATGAGGTGGTTTAAGTCATTTCGAGCCATCTGGAGCTTTTTAGCGGGAAGATACAGTCCCATGTCAAGAGATATAACAGTCTTTCTCTCAAGGCCAACAACTATGGTAGAGATATTTTGAGCCTGCATAAGAACTGTCTATAAAGTGTTCCGTTCATGCGCAGGATGTGCCACCAAAGGGCGTGTACCAACGTGCAGCTTTTGTAAAATGGTCTTGTTTTGATGGCTTCGTTTTATGGAATTTCATTGAATCACAGTGTTCTTATTCAGAATTTTCTTTTAAACCCACTTAACGGCATCAAATGTTATAAAATAGTATTTAAAGTTACCCTTTTAATGCAAGGTATAAAGAGTTTTATATTTTAGCCTCATTTTCATGCTACAAGATCACGTGACCACTAATTGAACAAAAATATGTCAAGAAATTTACTAAGAGCAGCGAGTTGTATGTTTCAGGGAAATTTGGTAAGCAAAACGGCTTGCTTACGGGATTTACAAGGGACTTTCGACTCCAGCCTCGTTTCCATGTTGGCGTCCATAGGTGAAAATTTCAAACCCCGATAATTCCCGTCCGAGCAGGTTGCAAAGCTGCCACCAAAACTTTTCACGACTGCTATGTCCCAATGAACATTCCTAGACCGGTGGCTTACTTTCAGCAAAAAAATCCTACGGGACCTTATATTATGACCTTTGCTACCAGACTAATAGAGGCGAAAGTTAAAATGTTTATTTAACAAGTAGTTCGTATAGCAGTGCGTGCGTATCGTTATATCAAATTAAGCACTAGTTAATACAGAATTGATTTTACACCGTCTGCGGCAATATCAAATAGAGGCTAAAAGTCAGTGAAAGTTAGCTTAGGGAGAAAGTGAACGTTAGCTCGGGAAATTTTTTTTTTTCAGATGTTTTTAGTAAATTAACTACGAACCGGTGTGCACCATCAATGTTAATGGTAACGTAGATCGATCATAACTATGCGTGGCGTTTCTCTAGAAATTAGTACGTAATATTCATCAATAGGCCCATTGGCGTTGAGGTAAATGCAAAATTTTTCATAGAGACATGTAGCACTAATGTGAAGGTCTCTAATGTCTCTTTCTGTTTACTACGGGGAGTGACAACTCTAATAAAAGTTGTTTGGGCAGTCCTATGAATAACTTCATGTCCTCCCGGAAATTTAGTCGATCCTCCCGAATTTTTCGGTGGCATTCCCTTATAAATGTTTAACTTCCCAAAATTGTTTTAACAATTAAAATGAAAATTCTGATTAGAGATTTTTTGCAGCTTCTTGTTAATTATGTAACTTGTTAATTAACTAACCTTAGTTATTTTTTCGTTTAGAACGTATCATGTTAACACAGAAAGACTGTCAAACTTTTGAAATGTATAAAATCGTTTCTTTTTTTGTTTTTTAATCACCGATGAATCAGGCGAGCAGTGAAGGGGCCAACCACTAGGGGGGTCTGGGGGCATGCTCTCCCAGAAGATTTTGAAATCTTGGTGCTCTGAAACGCCATTTCTAGTGTTCTGAGAGGACAAATTCTGTCCAAAATGTTCTCAAAGGGTGCGTTTCTTTAAAAAAATCCAAGATTGGATTCTTAATCCGAGATCATGCGGATTCGTTATTTTTAAAGACACGAAAAATCCGAAAATGGATTTTTTTTTTCAATTAGCCGTAACGACCCCAGCATGCAGTTCGCGTGTTTTGGGGGGAGTTTTCAAAATGGCGGAAAGTTTTGGTTTGATGTTTGAACTGTTCGAAGAAGTCCTTGCCGATGACCTTGAACAACAACAGGTTCTTTTAGGAGCCGATGACGAAGCAGTTTTATTCCTTTTGGCGGCCGGACAGCTCGTCCGAAAAGAACACGTTCGCACAAAGAGTTTTTACGAAATAACCGTACCTAGTTACATACCGGAGGACTTCCGAAGTCACTTCCGCATGTCACGGCATACAGTTACAGTTCTCGAACATTTGCTTTCGGTCCACGGCGACTTACCTCAATACACCGGCGATAGAGGAAGACCACCGGCCGAGTTAAGAAAGCAAATCCTTATTACGCTGTGGATTCTTGGGAATCCAGAATGTTTACGCTCTGTTGCCGATCGATTTGATGTTTGCAGGGCAACTGCGTACAGAGTCTACAGACGAGTTTGCAAAGCAATAGTGAGGAACTTAATGGATGAGTTTATCAAGTTTCCAACTGGTCTAAAAGTCCAAGCGGTGATGGAGGCCTTTGAAGAGAAAAAGGGTTTTCCGGGTGTTTTGGGGGCTATTGATGGCACCCACATACCAATCAAAGCACCACATAACAATCATGAACAATACATAAATCGCAAAGGTTTCTTTTCCGTCCAACTACAAGTCATTTGTGACCCGGATTTATTCATAACCGATGTTTTCTGTGGTTACCCTGGTTCAGTACACGATGCTCGCGTGTTTCGTAATTCTCCGATCTGCCGAGAAGTTGAAGTGAACCCAGACAATTATTTTCCTGGCAACTCCCACATTTTGGGAGACGCAGCATATCCCTTGAAGAGGTGGCTGTTGACCCCATTTCGAGACAACGGACGTTTGACTGCTCAACAAAGACGTTACAATACTGCCCACAGTTCCACCAGAATGGTGGTTGAGAGGTCCATAGGGCTTTTTAAGAACAAGTTTAGGAAGCTAAAAACAATGATGGATGTTGACAAAATTGAGGACATACCGGAAATTATTGTATCCTCTTGCATCTTACACAACATTTGCATTATTGAAGATGACATCGATGATTTTTTAGATGACTCTAATGATGATGATGACAATGATGATGACATCTTTCCACCAGGTGTAGGAGCAGTTGATAAGAGAAACATGATAATGAGACTGATCCCATAAACCTAGCATTTATAAGTGGTTTATGTATTGATACCTTTTGTACTGTGGTGTTTTCATGAACACTTCTTTCATAGGTGGTGTATGTCATTCATAAAGTTTATACTGTATAATAGTCTTTTTGCTATAAATATCAATATTTTATTTGTTTTTAAAAGTATATAAGAAAATAGTAGAGCCATGTACATGGATCACTTTATACTACCTGAAACATTTATGGTGTTGCTTCAAATGTAAACTTTCAACACAAATGTAACAGCCTAATACTCTGACAGTCCAGGTTGCTTGTGTCACGCACAGAAAGGAGGAAGTGCGTGACACAAGTGATCTGAAGCATCTGAGAATCAGGCTAAAAAAAGTAAAGGATATAAATAATATCAAAACCAGTTTAGTTAGGCCCTCTCACCTAATGTTGCTGTTGTAGTTCCTTGTATGTATGTGATAAAAAAAACATACAACTTGCAATAATACTGTTAACATGTATGATATAATAAACTTTTAGATAACTCAATACTGACAACAAACTCAGGTTTACTGTATCTATGTTCATGTTTGTGGTCAAATAATCCCATGTTCTGCAACACAATAAAAAATTATGGAATCAAGGTTACTCTTTGTTCAATGATTTTTCAAAAACATTCAAAAATCGGCCCATGAGTGCCATGCGTTCATTGTGCATATTTTCAAACTTTTTAATCTTTTCCTTTTCTTCCTCTTTCCTGTCTTGTGTAAATTCCTTAAAGAGCCCGCTCTGTTAACTTCTTTTTCTTTGCTTTTGTAACCACAGGCTCCTCTGTGTCACTACCTGTGGAACTCAATGTGGAACTGGAATTTTTAACACTCTTGACTGCATCTTTGCTCCGTTTACCATCAATGTTGCTGCACAATGTTTTTGGAGCGATGGCATCATCTTTCGAAAATATTTCGTGAAGTTCGTCATAGAAGTTGCATTTCTTTCGGTCATTTCCGCTGACTTTGTTGTGATCAACACAAGCAACATAACTTCTCTTCAGATTTTTCAATTTCGTCTCACACGCCTTGGCATTAAAGAACACTCCGTTCTTCTTTAATTCTTCGCTGATTTCTTCCCACAGGGACTTGTTCTTTTTGTTTATATCTTTAAATCGTTCTCTGCGTTCGACATAGCAGGAAATTAACAACAGCACATCAGCTCTAGACCAGCGTACAAGAGCTCTCGATTCGCCTTCGGTGCCTTCACTCGACTGACTGAACGTGGCTGCAGCTGTTTCCAAAGAAGAAAAACTTGGACCAGGCTGAGGTGATACTGATCTGACTGTTTCATGGCTGAACTGTGATGCCTGCGGTGGTGGAAACATGAACTGAGGAAGATAAGGTTGAATGCCCGGTTGAACGTGGCTTTCGTTCCACTGATATTCTGGATATTCACCTGCAGATAAACTGTGCGTCCAATATTGTCCTGTAGATAGAAATAAAAGATGCCAAGACGCATCAAACATCCGGAAAATTTATAAAAATACGTACAGGACGGAAAATTTCGGTGAAACTACACAAAAAACTCACCTTGTTTATTCGCCATGGCCGGCAGCAGCTGATATTTACAACAAAATGGCGGGAATGTGGCGGATTTTAAGAAGACGACCGCTTGCCAAACGTACTGCTTTTTGTATCCGTGCTATAAAGAAACGCACGGATCATGAATCCTAAAAATCCGGATTTAGATTTGATCTAATGAATCCACTCGGAGTGTGGATTCTATAGATTCAAAATCCATTTTCGGATTTTATTAAAGAAACGCAAAATCCGTTTTTGGATTCAAGAATCCGGATTTGGATTTTTTTAAAGAAACGCACCCTAAATCAATTGTCCTTTTTATGCTTATTTTTATTGGCGTGACTTCGCGTAGAAGCAGTCAATTTAATTTTATACAAGTTGTGCGGTTTTTGAAATTGCTCTGGATATCACTTTCAGCTAAGTATACTCTGTGTGGTGTCATTGTATGAGTATCATAAGAATTCATTTGAAAATTTCAGAACAACTGTCGAAATCAGACATTTTCCTATCCCGAATGCATATTAATCGGGATTCGGAATTTTCGAGCAAAATCGGAAGGACCCCGACAAGATCAGGATGATTAAAGAGTCTTCACAGACATACTACATTTTATGGCCTCATTTGTGTGTAACAAGGTTAAATTTTTTTTCTTACATACTTCTTACGTACTTCTTTCAAGTTTTCCAGTATGCAATCAGTAGAATGTGCTCTTAAAACTTGTTAACGTGCAGCGTAAAAATACCCCTGAACTAATGAATGATGGGATCTGGTGTGAACTGATAGTAAGTGCCTTGCACCGGTACGGTTCTTGTGTCAATCCCCTGGGGACTGCACGTGGTCAATCGCACTCGAACTTCATGCTATTTTAGTTGAAAACGTTGCTGATTGGTCTTTTCATATCATGGGGAGTTCAGCTGTTTTCAAGTGTCAAAATACATAGAATACAGCGCATACGCTGGGTGCATATCACTGTATGTCTATTGTTTGATAACACGTAATATCAGGAGCCTCCATCTCCCATACATGCCCTTGGAGTCAACCCATTCTCGACTGACTTCGCGCGCCGACGGTGGGAAGAGCCAATCACAACAACGAAATGTCACTGCTATTGTACTTCATCGAACAGCAGGAAATTCGGTGTTGACAGGCCAAACACAATCATAAGCTAGTGAAACGTGACTTTCGCGTTTTCATCCCTCAGAGATTTTCTTTCTTTTCTTTCTAGTGGGTAGATTATACTGTGGAGAGTTTTACACTCTGATTATGTTAATGTTCATTTTGGTGTCACAGTTAGAGGCCATGAAGCTGGTCTGTTACATGCATAATGATTAACTACTAACTGCAGTCTGTAGTTCTGACAGGATTCGTTTTCTTTAGCCAATTTTTTTGAGCGTTAAGGTTCTTATTTCGGCTAAATGACTCAATATCAATCAAATTTCTAGTTTTTCAAGGCTTTTTTTTTCCGAAATGCGTTTAACTGAATAAATACTTGTAGTCCTTGTGGTTGTTTTGTCCGTCAGCTAGTGTGATGATTCCCTGCTTTGTTTTGTAACGCCGGGCCCAGCCATTGTTTTCTCGCAAAAAAAGTGATCCACAGATGCGAATTCGGAAGAAAGGATTAAGCCTAAACTTCTGCATTAACTGCTGAGAATTGTCCTGTTAGTCAGTTATAATTCTTTTGGCGCAGATACAATCCATTTTGTTTTTCTTGAGATAAGTGGGTCTTTGCACTGGAGCGCGATGTCACAATATCCTGCGTTAGCAAATTATTCACGGTCGAGCAACTGTTGTCTTCTGCTCAACTTTTCAAGTGTCAGTTTTATCAGGCAACTCTCATTCATGGTGATACAAGTCAGTTGTAAAGGAAGACTGCAATTTCTCAATTTTCGGAACTGAAGCATTCCTCGTTAGTTGCTACTTAGGTCATCGCTTTTGCATGCGGTGCTTATATAACTGGCGAAAGCCACTCCACGGTGATGACAAAAATCAAATGATCCTGGCACTTTTTAACCTGAGATCAGGCCCAATTCAAGCTGTTCTCATACATTCTCTCTAACGGTTTCGCCTTGCCCGCCGGAATGTAATTTTCAAAGCGAAACGAAAATAGAGCCTGATCTCAGGTTAGGCACTTTTTCGTCGCTGATCATCGAAAAGTTCCAAATCGTCCACAGAACGCTTAATCATCGACTCTTTTCATGCTTAAATGTGGGATGTAAAGCGGCCAAAAAAAACAAAACAAAACAAAACAAAAACACTCGCAAAGATAACCTTTCCGTGACCCTCAGTTCGCTGCCTTTGTCCCATCGCTTCATGCTCAGTCTCAGTCGGGTAATTCATTAACTTTTATTTCATGATACCCAGATCCCAGTAGCTGTAAAATTGTAAGAATGGACGTGTAGTGAAAAAGGAAAACCGTCGAAGGACGGGCTAATGAGTTCGACTTCATCCAACTTCATTTTTTTTCACGATGACATACGAGACTCACGGAAATATGACGCTTTTCGCGGGAAACAAGCCGTTCTATTTGTAAATCTACTCGGGAAAGGGTTGACTCAAGAAATTAATGGAGATGGAGGCTCCATTTGATGGGCTCCTGGTAATATCAGATCTTTGCTCATTGTCCCGAAAATATCTCATATTTCCCGAAAAATTTCCCAGGTTTCCCGATTCCCGGCTAAAATCTCCAGATTCCGGGAATAAATTTGTTTTTCTCCCGAAACAGCTCTTGTTAGAGCTGTCACCCCACCCCCCCCTGTTTACTCACACTATTTCATATTTCATTCGGACAGAATCGATCATTGGATATGGAATTATTGTACGGCCAACGAGGCACGTATAGGCAAGTATCCAATGCGCGCTCTCGTGGAATAATTGCTGATTATTGTGTATTCAATTCAATGCAACATCAAAAGGGTCTATAATGCGAGCATCATTATTGCCACTTCCTTCTGGTCAGGAATAATATTTGCATTTTCCTTATTTTAGGTACCAGCTGAGAGAGCTTGAAGGGGCTACGTCACCAGGATATTGCTGTTCTAGGTCAATTTCTGTGCTTAGCTATAAGAAAATATCGTAACATAAACCCCGGCTTTAAAACCAATACTGGGGGGCCAGACTAGGGCAGCTGATTCGAGCTACCTAAACATGTTTAATTAAACCATGTTTTAAAAAATTAAAACGGACGCGACTGAAAAACAGGAACACAGGTCTTTTTTTTTTTTACACAGGATGCGGTCAGTAATAAAATTCAACGCGTTTTGTAATTTGCAATAACGTTTCCATCAACATAAGGTGTTTTATGAAGGAAAGAATCTTTATACCGTGTTTGACTAAACAGCTTTAATTTTAAACATAGACCGATCAATATGGCAAACCTTGAAAATAAAATCGAGGAAACAAAGCAATCAATGGTTTATAAAGCTTAGCTTTGTCTGGTAAGCTATCTTTCCTTTAACTTTTTTTTTTAATGAAAAAACAAAGGTTGGTTTTCTGTTGGGGTCTTAAAAAAAGGATTTTTTTTTTAGTTTGGTGGATCTTACTTTGAACAAGCGTCTTTTTCAAATGCATAGGATAGGATGTAAATAGCTCGTTTTCAAACGGGAAGACGAAGTTGTATCGTTACAGCAAGTTGGCAGTTAATACAAATTTGACTTTATACCATTTGCTTCATTAACAAATAGAGGCGAAAGTTAAATGTTTATTTAACAATTAGTTCATGCGTCAGCGTGCTTATGTCAAGATATCACTGAGGCATACGGGAAGTTTAAGGCATGAGAGTTGCTCCAGTCGCAAATGGAAAGGCAAAGTTGTATCGTTATATCAAGTTATACGAACTAGTTAATACAGAATTGACGAATTACACCGTCTACACCAATATCAAATAGAGGCAAAATTCAGTGAAAGTTAGCTTAGGGAGAAAGTGGAACTTAGCACAGGGAATAAACAATTTTTCAGACGTTTTTAGTAAATTAAACTAAAAACAGGTGTGCCACCATAAATGTTAATGGTCACGCCAATCATAACTATATTTTAGTAGCCTTTTCTTGAAATGAAAATTCATCAATAGGTCCGTAAATTTGGCTTTGACGCAAATGCAACAGTTTTGACATTGACATGTGGCACTAGTGCGGAAGTCTCTAATGTCTCATTCGGTTTATTTATATTTTCATATTTTATTCGGAAAGAATCGGTCATTGATATTTTATGGGTGTTTTTAATAACACAATCATTCCACTCCCGCGTCCTGGATATGGAATATTATTATATTGACCAACGAGGGATCACTACAGGCAAGCATCCAACGCGCTTTCTCGTGGAATAATTGTTGACTATTGTGTATTCAATTCAATGCAACAAAAAATGGATCTATAATGATAGCATGATTATTGCCACTTCCTTCTGGTCAGGAATAATATTTGCATTTTCTTTATTTTAGGTACCATCTGAGAGAGCTTGAAGGGGCTACGTCATTAGGATATTGCTGTTCTAGGTAATTTCTTTGCTTAATTATAAGCAAATAACAGGACATAAACCCCGGCTTTAAAACCAATACTGAGGGGCTAGGCTAGGGAAGCCATCCAGCAGAACAATCGTGAAGCGAAGTAGTTGAAAATGAATAAAAAGAGACCGAGAATGTTTACCATTGTATAAAAACCATGTTATTGTGCACAAGCAAATGGGCAGCCTCTATCAACGCCTATTGGAAGAATTTATTCAACATTTTCATATGGATCTAGCTATTGAATTTAGATTGACAGTTAGATAGAACTATTATAGCTTTACTTACATAATAATTGGTAGAATATAAAGGACAAAGAACCGCCAGAAGGTGTTTTCAAGCGAAAAGACCTGCCGAAGAACCAGTAAGCATAAACACAACAGCAAATGGATTCGAGCTGCTCCAGTCTGATAAATCCAGAAGTACTAAAAGTTGGAGCAACAGTTGCTTATAGTTTAATCCTTGTAGTCTCGCTGGTTGCAAATTCTCTCATCGTATTAATTGTTTACAAAACACCAACTTTGAGAAAACCGATAAATATGTTGATCGCAAACATGGCCATGTCTGACCTGCTCTATCCAATATTCTTGTGCCCCGTTCGACTGGCAGAGTTGCACACTGCTGGCTCGTGGCGTATTGGTGGTACCCTTGGTCAGGCCTTGTGCAAGATATACCCTTTTCTTGCTGAAATTTCCATGGTAGTGTCGATTCAGAGCCTGGTTCTGATAACAGTGGATCGATATGCAGCTGTTGTAGTTCCACTACGTTCACCCCTCATCGGTCGCAAGGTGTGTAGCTGTTTGATTGTTGGTACATGGATACTCGCAGCGGCCTTTTGTTGGCCATATTTGTTTAACTTCAATCTTGTTGAATACAAAGAAGGAAAGAGGTGCATTCATCAGTGGGAGGTGATCTTCGGAGAGAAAAGCTCATTTGGTATTTACCTCCTATCAGCTTGTATCTTGTTCTTTTACATCCCTTTTGTGGTCTTGGTGATACTTTACTCCATCATACTGATCAAGCTTAAAAAGCAAGCCCATCCAGGTGAACAGTCAGCCAGCGCTGAGGAACAGAGGACAAGAAGAAACAGAAATGTCCTTAAGATGACCATTGCTATCGTTGTAACGTTTTTCATTTGCTGGATAACCTTTTCCATTCAGGTAGTAACAATTTATTTTGTACCAAAAATCACTTTGGATTGTAAGTTTCGGGTATCTTATTTTGTCGCCTTGTTTCTGGCTTACACAAACTGTGCTATCAACCCAATTATCTGCCTTACCTTTAGCAGTAACTATCGCCAAGCTCTTAGGAGACTTGTGAATTGCTGTGGTGCAGTGCAAGGTCAAGTGAAGTCTAGGCCTGATCGAAGTGATTCTTGAAAAAAAGCGACCAATATTAATGACTTTACTGTAAAAGTTAATAATACCGAAAATTAATGCAGCATGCAATCTCTCTTGGGACGGTTGTAATACCCAGGAGAAATGGAGTTGGTAGGTGGTAGGGCGGGCGGGGGGGATAAGGTGCATTATGGGAGATGTGCAGGTGGCGAATAAGAGATTTACCGAGCGCCGGTAAACTGTTTAAAATGCGGGTTACCCTGAACTCGAAGCCGAGTATGAAATTCAGCTAGCTTTCTCGCTTTCCAGAAAAAATGTTTTTTTCTCTGTTTCAGCGGTAGCTTTTTCTGTGGAATGCCTTATTTTCCTTTATCGTTTATATGCTGAGTCTATTGTCACTGCATGGCGAAGTGATCCGCCACTTGTTTTTTCAGTGTTGTTGTTGTTGTTGTTGTTATTGTGAAAACGTGCCGGCGTAAGGAAATGGCGCCATTATTTCATTTTACTTGCAAACATTCTGCTCCCTAGAGCAGTATTTGGAATATATTTTACTTATTTCAGAACTGGAATAGCAGGTCAGTAGAACGGCGGATTCTCGGGATTATTCTATGTATTCCTATTGATATCAAGCCAAGTTAGAATTAGTGTTGGTTCTGTTGTTTTTAAAAGTGAGAATTAGAAACGTGTAAAAAAGAGTAGTAAAAAGAGACGTGCCATCGTAAATGTTAATAGTTGGATCATAATTATCCGCTTTTGTATAAATGGTTATTGGATGTTGTACATACAACCTTAACAAGCTTAACTGTATATATATAGCTATTCCGCCGCGAAATTACTTCAGCTTTCTTAGGCCGGCCTTAATCACTTTGATTGCTATAATGACTTTCTGATTGCATTTTGTTTCTGAGCTCAACGATTTAGTGAATAAAATTTAATTAATTTTGTAGTGGACATTGCTTTGCTCTACTGAGTAATTGCGACTTGTCATTTGTGTGTATATGTTTTATCCCGGCAAATTTGATCTCTTTGATCACAGTATTCTATTTGTCTTCCCTCTTGCATTAGTTATTTTCCCTTCTAGGACGCCATTTTACTGATCAGAATGTATTCAATCGATTGCATAAATGTACGCTCAATAAAGATGAAACCGAATTTCTTTGTCAATATGGTCTATCAAATGTGTTATTTTAACTCTTTTACAGTATCTAATTCTACTGACTATTTAATGTTAAATTTATATTTTCTTGTAACCTATTCTTTTTAGTTATATCAACGAGAAGTATCTAAAAAAATGGGTTCTCTGAGATGCATCCCGGGTAGTTTTTTAAATCGTTGAATTACCTACTTTGAAATGGTCTCTAATTAAATGAAGTGTGTTATTTCAACGAAAAATGTTAGTCATTCTTACTTAAAAGAAACTGGTTACAACTACCATTTACGAATATTTAAAACAACATAATATTGAACTAAAAACAACCAAACAGAAAAGTCAAAATAACCCTGTTAATATTTGTTTTAACTGCTTTTAAATTAGTTATTTCAAATCAAAAGAATCCAGTTATTTCAAGCCAATCTGTCTAAAACAACAGGATTCTCTCAGATGCATTTTGCAACAATTTTTATTGTTGCAAATTTTACAGTGTGGGTCGTTTCCGTGGCTGTTAACTCGCCATATTTGTTCCGTCGCAGCAAGAGTTGTTAGGTACTCTTCTGTGGGATTGGTCTGTGGAGTGAGCTGGTACTTTTTGAATTCCTATAGAGGGTATTACACGGTGACGAGAAGATATGAATTTTATTTTCGAGTGGCAAAACAATATTTTACGAACGAGCCCAGCGAGTTAGTAAAATATTGTTTTGCCACTCGAAAATAAAATTCATATCTTCAAGCCGCCGTGTAATGTTCTTTTCATTATATAGACAAACTGACATCGATAAAATGATTACCAAAATTACGTCATCGATAAACTCACGTGTGAGATTATGGAAATAAACCACTCGGGTCCCGGATGTAGTTTTTATGAATTTTACGAGTGGTATATGTTACAGTAAAGCACTCGTGTCTATATAATAAACTGGCATAATATACTGTGTTTTTTTACATCCCCATTATCCTGTCGGTCATTGTATACCCATCACCCTGATCAAGCTTTAAAATCTACGGGTTCAACCTGTCGAGCAGACAACGATAGTGGAGCAGCGTAGTAGAGAAGAAACAGTAACATTTTCATGCATTGTACTGCTAGCGTCGGAGAATGGTTTATACCTTGTTTGACTAAACAGCTTTTAAACATAGGCCGATCAATATGAGGAACTTCGAAATAAAATGGATAAAAGAAAACACTTAATGGTCTATGAAATTTATCTTGGTCTGGTAAGCTGTCTTTCCCTTACCTTTTTTTTTATTGAAAAAACAAAGGTTGGTTTTCAGTTACGGTCTTAAAAAAAGATTTTTGTTTTTAATTTGGTGGACCTTACTTTGAACAAGCGTCTCTTAACAAATACATAGGATAGGAGGTAATTAGCGCGTTTTCAAACGGGAAGACGCAGTTGTACCGTTATAGAAAGTTGGCAATGAATACAAATATGACTTAACACCATTTGCGCCATTAACAAATAGAGGCGAAAGTTAAAATGTTTATTTAACAATTAGTCCATGCGCCAGCGTGCGTATGTCAAGATATTACTGAAGCAAACGGAAAGTTTGGGGCGTGAGAGTTGCTCTACTCGGAGATGGAAAGGCAAAGCTGTATCGTTATATCAAGTTAAGCACTAGTTAATAGAGAATTGACTTTACACTGTCTTCGCCGATATCAAATAGAGGCTAAAAGTCAGTGAAAGTTAACTCGGGGAAAAATATTTTGTTTCAGATGTTTCTAGTAAAATAACTACGAACAGGTGTGCCACCATCGATGTTAATGGTCGTAACTATGTGTGGCGTTTTTCTAGAAATGAGTACGTAATATTCATCAATAGGCCCGTTCGCGCTGACGCAAATGCAAAAGTTTTCATAGAGACATGTAGCACTAGTGTGAAAGTCTCTAATGTCTTTTTCGGTTTATTCCTATTTATTCATATTTTTTTCGGAAACAATCGATCATTGGCTGATGAGATTAGCTGTGGAATAATTGTTGATTATTGTGTATTCAATTTCGTGCAACATCAAATGGGTCTCTAACGATAGCATCATTATTGCCACTTGTTTCTGGAATAATATTTGCATTTTCCTTATTTTAGGTACCAGCTGCATGAGAGAGCTACGTCACAAGGATGTTGCTGCTTTAGGTCAATTTCTTTGCTCAACTATAAGAAAATATCGTGACATAAACCCCGGCTTTAAAACCAATACTTAGGGGCCACGCTAGGGGAGTCCTCCAGCAGAACAATCGTGAAGCGAAGTAGTTGAAAATGAATAAAACGTGACCGAGAATGTTTACCATTGAATAAAAACCATGGAAGAATATATTCAACATTTTGATATGGATCTAGCTGTTTAATTTAGATTGACAATGAGATTGAACTATCATAGCTTTACTTACGTAATAATTAGTAGAATATAAAGGACAAAGAACCGCCAGAAGGTGTTTTCAAGCGAAAAGACTTGCCGAAGAACCAGCAAGCATGAACACAACAGCAAATGGATCAAGTTCCTCGAGCTGCTCCAGTCTGATAAATCAAGAAGCACTAAAAGTTGGAGCAACAGTTGCTTATAGTTTAATCCTTGTACTCTCGCTGGTTGGAAATTCTCTCATCGTATTAACTGTTTACAAAACACCAACTTTAAGAAAACCGGTCAATATGTTGATCGCAAACATGGCCATGTCCGACCTGCTCTATCCAATATTCTTGTTCCCCGTTCCACTGGCAGATTTGCACGTTGGCTCATGGCTTATTGGTGGTACCCTTGGCCAGGCCTTGTGCAAGATATACCCTTTTCTTGCTGAAATTTCCATGGTAGTGTCGATTCAGAGCCTGGTTCTGATATCAGTGGATCGATATGCAGCTGTTGTAGTTCCACTCCGTTCACCCCTCATCAGTCGCAAGGTGTGTCGCTGTTTGATTGTTGGTACATGGATACTCGCAGTGCTCTTCTGTTGGCCATATTTGTTTAACTTCAATCTTGCTGAATATCAAGGAGAAAAGTGGTGCAACAATCAGTGGGATGTGATCTTCGGAGAGAAAAGCTCATTTGGTATTTACCTCCTATCAGCTTCTATCTTGTTCTTTTACATCCCTTTCGTCGTCTTGGTGATACTTTACTCCATCATCCTGGTCAAGCTTAAAAAGCAAGCCCATCCAGGTGAACAATCAGCCAGCGCTGAGGAACAGAGAACAAGAAGAAATAGAAAAGTGCTCAAGATGACCGTTGCTATCGTTGTAGCGTTTTTCATTTGCTGGATACCCTTTTCCATTCAGTTAGTAACATTTTATTTTGTACCAAAAAACACTTTGGATTGTAAGTTTCGGGTATCTCTTGATGTCGCCTCGTTTATGGCTTGCACAAACTGTGCCATCAACCCGATTATCTGCCTTACCTTTACCAGTAACTATCGCCAAGCTCTTAGGAGACTTGTGAATTGCTGTGATGCAGTGCAAGGTTAAGAGAAATCTAGGTCTGCAGTGGCGGATCCAGACCTTCAGATAAGGGAGGTGGGGGGAGGTGGGGGGGAAGGTCATCCAGACCCTGAGATAAGGGGGGCGCAGTCTCTAAAAAATTTTTTTTTCGGCTCTTCGGGCCTCAGTTTGGTCTAAAAATAAGAGGGGGGGTCTCCCCTGGATCCGCCACTGGTCTGATCGAAGTGATTCTTTGAAAAAGCGACCAATATTAATAACTTTACTGTAAAAGTTAATAATACCGAAAATTAATGCAGCATGCAATTTCTGTTAGCACGGCTGTAATACCCAGGAGAAATGGACAAAACATGAAATGGAACATAAAATGTAATATGACATGAATCTAATTCAGTCATGGCTGTCAGCAAACAAATTAACTTTGAATGTTAAGAACACTAAAGACATGTTTATAGGGAGTCAATTGAAGTTATCTCAAATGAGGGAAGGACCATTAGAAAACCTTATGGGGGGGGGGGCGAAGTACCAAAAAAAATGTTCGCGCAAGGGAAAATTAAATGAAAAAAAATTGTGCACGCCAATTAATGCAAAAAAAATATTCATGCTATGGCCTAAAAAAAATTCATGCAAGGAATTTGATAACGAAAAAAATTCCTGCTGCTCGAAAATTCCCCTCCCCCCCCCCAACCCCCACATAACTTTTCTAATGGTCTGCCCCTAAATAGTGATTTAACAGTCAAAGTTAATAATACACCGTTAGAAAGAGTAATTAAACATAAATCTCTTGGAGTTCAAATTGATGAATCTTTGAACTCACTGGCGCCCACACATTAATACCATTTCAAAGAAAATATCCGCTGGTCTTGCTATCTTAAAGCGTGTAAGTCACTTTATACCATTTGATACTAGAGTGAATATGTACAATGCACTGGTAATGCCATATTTTATCAATAAGGGACTAGCAGACAAACTTCAAAAGATGCAGAATAGGGCTGCTAGAATTCTCACATTTTCTAACTATGAGGTTCGCTCAAGTGTTTTGTTGGATGAGCTAGCCTGGCTGGGAAAGGTTAGAATAAGTAAGACTTAAACAGTTTGCTTTGACAATGTATAAAATCTATAATGATCTTTCCCCGTCATATCTGAGGCGGATCTTTACCAACACCTCAAATGTACACTCCCACAATCTTAGAAATTCGGAGTTAAATTACTATGTCCCCAGACCCAGAACTGAGTCTGCAAAAGGGAGCCTACACTACAGAGGATCTCTTGTGTGGAACAAGATTTCCTCAGAGATTAGAAACCTTCCTAGTTTAAATGTTTTCAAAACTTCATTTCATGGGAAAGATTATCTTAATACACTATGACTCATTGTAACTCTTATCATTTTAATATAAGTTTTTGTATTTTTAACTTTACTGTCAAGTAGTTTCTTAGAGTATTTTAGCATAATTTTACACACGATTCCTAGGAAGACCATGTAAAAGTGACACGATTTCGTGTATAAATAAATATTGATGACGATGATGATGATCATGATGGAGTTGGTGGGGGACGGGGGAATAAGGTGCATTATGGGAGACGTGTAACCGGTGAATAAGAGATTTACCGAGCGCCTGTAAACTGTTTGAAATGCGGGTTACCCTGAACTCGAAGCCGAGTATGAAATTCAGTAGTTATCTTTCTGGCTTCTCTTTTTGAGGAAAAATGGTAGGGGTGTTTTTTTCTCTGTTTCAGCGGTAGCTTTTGAATCGATAGACGTACTTTAGTTGGATAATCCATTTGCATAGAAATTTCTGCGCAACATTTGTTGTATTTTTCTGCAGTTGTTGTTTAAATTTATTAAATCAACACATTTTAACCCTATTCAGACTGGACTTTTTTGGTCAATCTGTGACTGGGGGGGCGGGGCTCCTCGGACCCCCCCCCCCCCTTTGTTTCTCTGGAACCAATAATGCTAGGGTCATGAAATTTACACACAATGATCATCTCCGTACAAAGAAGTCCCACACCCAGTTTTGACTTGCCACGCCCAAAGATGACGTCACAGTGACGTCATATTCCGATTTTTTAATGTTTCTTATTATTTTTTCACTTAGATACGTAAAATATCAATAATATTGGTAAAGTCATCTCTTTGTTATCCTTTCTTACGAACTAGTAACAAGGAAACACTTGTACAGCGAGAAAAAGCAATAGGAAGCAATAAAATTTAAAATTTGAAATGGTTGTCCGCCATCTTGGATTTCCGTTTTTTTGTTAAAATTATAATTTAAAGCAACTTTCAAAGGGGAAAAAGCTCAGAATGTATAAAAGAAGTATCAAACTAATGTTTATTACCCAAACAAATGACCTTGGAAGTGTTATTTGGAAAATAGAGCAGCATATTTGTCAAAGCAAAAAAGTGACAAATTTTACCCCACTCCTCCCCCCCAAATATTCGATGTTGAAACATTTTGATGTAATTCAAAAATTAGTCCCAAGCAAAGACCATTTTAACAACAAAAAGCACTAT
>CALNXK010000330.1:135000-185000 GCA_942486035.1 Porites lobata
CTACAGATTTTACGGGAACACCGCGGCAAAACGTCTACGCATGCGCCAGGTTGAGCATTTCCGGTCTCTTTTTCAGTCACACTTTCCAGTCAGATCAAAGTCTCCCGCGCGCTCTCGGCTTCATTCTGTGTGCAGCTTGTGGTTCAGTTGTTCTACTTTATGCTGCTCGTGTTTTTGACTATTTTGTAGTTATTGAAATTGCTTTAATGGATAACCAGGCACAGATCACTGAAACAATTAGTCGATTAGATTCAGAAAAGGTAAGATGATAATAACTCAGTGTGTAATTTTGGCTAGAGCGTCAGGTACACTGATTTTCATTCACGAAAATAAAGTTTTTGACTGTTATTTTTCACTTAACCTGGCTGAAACTAAGACATAAAATAAAAACGTTATCATTGCAAGCTTGTGTATTGTAGTTCTAATTTTCAGTTCTTCAGTTACTCAGTCTACATGTGTTAAAGACGATTCAAACTTTATTTGGAAAACGACAACACACAATCGCTTTGTAGTTTTGTTTACCAGTGGGTTTTACCGTGTTTTAAAACGAAACTCTTCTGGGTTGATTGCCATGAAACATAAGCTTAATTATACTGTTGAGCCGGTTGGCAGCAAGTTGACAACTCTATTTATTTATTTTTTCATTCTCAGAATCAGAGAGCGAAAGCTGGTTCAGTGGCTTTTAGAAGTCGAACTTTTCATGACATATATTTAGCAGCTAGAAGTTTCGTGTTTGCATGAGATGCAGCCGAGCCGCACAGTCTGAAATTATTGAAGTTTTCAACAAAAGAACAACCATGTAAAAGAATTAAATAGGCATTTTCTTGAATGAAAGTCATTTATAGGCATGTTTAGTTTCCCGGTGATTGCAGTCATCAAAGTCAAAGTTGTTATTAAATCCCGCCCATCTTTTGTTTTGCGTTCTTGTTTTCTCTGATAATAAAACAAATAATTGAACGGACTAAAATTTTATTTCCTGGTTTTAGTGTTTTTATGATAATGATGACGTCTTTATTTTGGTTTCTTTCATAAGTATTGTTATTCTTTTCTTAGTTGTCGCCTTCTCCCAAATTAACTTATGCCAAACCAGTAGCATGCAAGAAAGCCAGTAAAAACAAATTCGTCTTGTCGATCGCTCGCGACCTGCAAACTTCAAACGTCATTTTCACCGTTGGTGCAAACAGATAACCATGTGGTGCAAAAGTTTGAGAATAGAAAAATATATAAAAGCTTTCGAATGAAATGATTTTTTTGGCCCCCTTTTTTGTCTGTTTCGCCCTTTTTGCTTTTAAACTTGGCGCGACGGCAAAGTTATGCTTACTCTATTGGTTTATATACTAGACCGAAAATAAAAAGCTGACCGGATATTAAATTTTGTGCTCATGCGCATTGCGTTTTGCCGCGGTGTTTTGTACGGGTGGGGTAGGGGAGACTGTCAAAAGGACGGAAGGGGTGTCTCAGACGTATCTTGGCAAGTCCACATCTTTTATGGTTACCGAACATTCATAATATGGTTTGACAGCTGTCAAAACAGGATAGCCACTGACCAGTATCACATGACCATATCGCGGGCTCATGTGTCAATTCATCGAGGTGACGTGATTTATTTGGAAGATGTCCGCTGCCCAGTTAATTGGTTTACTAGATCGCGATCAATGTTCAATCCCGTACTTTCTAGCTAGCATTGGAGCACAGGAAAACTGCTAATGCACGCATATTGGACATCAATGTTGTGATCAATTGACAGCTGTCAAAACGTAGTATCCGCTGCCCTGCATCACTTGACCGTACTGCGGGCTCGGGTGTCGACTCATCGAGGCCAAGTATTTAGGCCAAGTTATCCGTTGACAAGTTACTACTTTTCAAATGATCGCAGGCTCAAGTTTAATTTTTTTTTATAATCCATTTGACATATGCTGTGTTTATGTGCCGCACAATTAAAATTTTGATTTCAAACTGACCTTGGACGCGAAAATTCAGCCAGCTATTTAAGGGAGGGAAGACAATTGCTTTTGACGTTGCTCACCATAGTCATGTGTTGGTCACGCTCAACGTTCAATTTTTATGCTCTGATTGGTCAAAATTGGACAGGTGAGTTCATGCCGAAAATTTATGCAGCCTCTCGAATCTTGTTTACTTTGACAGTTAAAGCGTACAGATTTTTGTGTCAACTTGTGATGTTTTTAACCGCTCTTTCCACTGGATGTACAAAATGAAGTTCAGCTGTTATTCATGGCTAGTGTGTTTATTGGGTTTTTGGTTGAGAAATATGTCACTTGTCAAAGCTGGAAATCCGATTTCGGATGGCATGGTTTTCGTTTTACGCCTTGCTTGATGCGTACATGTCAGAAGAGGGTTGAAAGTCTGAAGCGACACTGCTGGCCTTACTTGATAGCGGAGCTCCGCGCGCGAAGCGCGCCTGCGGAGCACCATGGGTAAATAAATCTACCCATCCCAGAAAATTTGGTAATCACGTGACCGACCGACCGTCCGTCCGCACCACAGGCATACCAATGTTTACTCTCACACTTTGTAGCTACTTTGGGAGCCCAGGAGAATGCTGATTGCACATCAATGTTGTCATCAATTGACAGCTGTCAAAACAGGGTATCCGCTGACCAGTATCACCTGGCCGTATCGCGGGCTCAGGTGTCCTCCCATCGAAGTCGAGTATTTTTTGAAGTTATCTGCTGACAATTTACTCGTTTTCAAATGATCGCAGGCTCACGTTTACTTTTTTTAAAATTCATATCAAATATGTTGTGTTTATGTCAGTATCGCACCGCACTATTACGATTTTGATTTCAAACTGACCTCAGACGCAAAAATTCAGCCAGTTTTTTTAAAAGACAGGCGGGGAAGACCTTTTCTTACCATGGTCACATGGTCACGCTCTACGTCCAATTTTCATGCTCTGATTGGTTAAAATTTGACAGGTGAGTTCATGCGTATAATTTATGCAGCATCTTGAAAGTTGTTTACTTTCACAGCTGAAGCTGACAGAGTTTTGAGTCAACTTGTGATGTTTTTAACTGTCTTTTTCCACGGGATGTACAAAATGAAATACAGCTGCTATCAAGAGTGTTCTCTTATTCATGGCTGGTTTGTTTATTGGGTTTTTGGTTGAGAAGTGCGTCGCTTGTCAAAGCCGATAATCCGATTTCGGATGGCATCGTTTTTGTTTTTCACCTTGCTGGATGCGTACGAGAATTATAAAGGATCAAGCGATCCTTGCCTTACTTGATAGCTTTCAGGAGCTGCATCTCGAATTATGGTAAGCTTAAGTAATTATTGTATTTAAATATAATTTCATGAAGTCCAGTGGCGCAGTTTATGAAGCTAGTTTATGCACGTTAATATTAAGATTTGACTGAGACACCGATCTGACCTAGTATGAGGTTTGATATAACCTTAAGCTTACAGAACTTTAAAAAGCCTTTAGCCGATATTAATTCACCGTAAATAGAAAGAAAAAACTTTCCGAAGAATATTTGGTTATAATTTTGGCTGTAGAAAGAAAGCTTTGAGCGATTTTCTTGTCGTGAGTCATCTTTGAAAACAGCAAATCGCCCCATGTAAGGGAATCCATGACAGTCTTGGATTCTGGATTCCACACTGTGGATTCCGGATTCCGATTACTGGATTCCGGATTCCAGCTCAGTGGACTCCGGATTCCAAAAAGGACTGGATTCCAAATTTTTTTTGTGTTTTAATGCTTTTCTTCGCATTTCGTTTTCGTTTTCGAATCTTGCTATGCTGAAAGACGTTGTTTAGAATAAGTTTGTTTTCTTTTTCGATTTATAAATTACGTGAAGAAATGTATTACTGTTCCTAAAGGGTTTTCGGTATACTAATGAGGGGGACATTGGGGGACTGTCCACACCGCAACACCGTGGAAAAAAAATAACAAACATCGCCTCACCGCACGAAAACGTGGCGAAACACCGACATCGCAATTTTAAATTTTGTCCTTCGATTAATCTAGTCCAAATCTCCATATGATTACGGATCTCTGATCTCGGAGCTGGTTTAGTGATTAGTAGAGAGTGAGTGACCTCAAGACTCTATTTTTCACTTACTCTATTTTTGTGAACTCTATTTTCAGTATTGGGTAAAGGTACAGTCGTTGCCAGGGAAAATCGAGCTGCAATTTGCAAGAAAACGGTCTAACAAAGATCGTGTGTAACTCCAAATCAATTTTTCCTGTCTATGCCATATCATAAACCAGCGAAGGTTAATCAAGTCTTTTGCTATCCACCAGTAGTATAACAGCAGGTTCATTTTGCTTGTGTGTCGTTACATTCGTAGTTTTCCTCGCCCTGTCCGAACGCCTGGAACAGGCTACGCCGAATAATGTTTGCAAATTCTTTTGGAACATTAAAACAGTGTTTCGAAGTAATAGAACTGAACAAAACGTTAAAAGCCGCCAATTGCTAATTACCTCCAAACTATGGCGAAGAAAAGCTTGGTTCTTAACATGTTTTAAGACATTGTTTTTCGTTCTTTTTCTAGTTTTTTATTGCAATCATTGTCATAGCGCAAAAAACTAACTTCGGTTACCGCTCTTTTGTAAAACTTTCATTTATAGAGACACAGTAAGCTGTAGAACACGCGCATTAGATATCACTTCTTAATTGAATTGCTTTCACACTTTCTCACATGACTCGTAAGACACGAATTTTAGCCAAATACAAAAAAATACGCTTCTCCTAGGACGGGATAAGCATATATACTCAGTAAAATATTGACAATCGAAAAGAGCACTACAAAAGATTAAATTCGACTTCAAGCTGACAAAAGTGGTGTCTCGGTCAGCGTGGCCCTAAAGTGACTAAAGTTGACTGGTTCACATAATTGTCTGAGAATGATAACATAGCTCAAAATAAATTTCGGACAGTGGCCGGACCACGTTGATCCACTAAATAAATTTTTACGCTGTCACGTCTCTACGTTTTTGACTGGTCAAAATAAAGATAAAAAGTCAGTAACTCTTGACAGTCTGCAAGCCCAAAACTATCAGTTACTTGGTCTAGTTGCTGCTTAACCATTTAAATCGAGTTCAAAAAGTACAGTCCACAGATCGACACAAACGAAAAATCATGCAGCTTTGCCTTTGGCACGTTTAGATCTATCGCAGGCAGCTAAAAATTGGTATAAAATTTCACAACACAGTATTACAGGTACCTTTCTCTCTCAGCCTTTTGTTTTTGCTTGTGCTTTCGAATAACAGTAGAAAAGAAAAATCCAACAGACAACAAACTTCAAACTGGTCTGATCGAAGAGGTGGCGAGATTTCACTCGAATGCCGAGGGATGAATCAAAAAGGCACCCACTGCGTCGTTGCATGTGATTACTTTAGTGACAGCTGATTGGTACGGTTCTGACAATTTCCTGGCTTATTTCTCAAATACAGATTATCGAAACCATGAAACTGTTCACAGCGAAACTACTAGGACCAAATTAGGCACTAGGAGACTCTGAATTTCCTTTTTTCTTTTTAGGTAAACTGTTGAACGTAGCCTTTTATTTTCATTTGTGAACCAGGAGGACCAGGAAGGTTCACGGAAAGGTTCACCCCAGGTGCACCTTTTCCAGTCCTATGCCAGGTCAAAAAGCTCGCATAAAATCGCTTCTGAATTTTTAAAGTTCAGCGAAGCGAGTGAACAACAGAGAATCAAACATAGCCAGAGTTATTCATTACAATTCCAGAGTTATTCATTACAATTCAATTAAAAAGGCTGCGCTGTGTTCCCTTGAAACCCCCCCCAATTTTGTGATCCTCCCAGCCGCTCATAAGCAAGGGTTCCCTCGCTATTATAGAATTTTAATCATGTGGCCTTGACCTCGACCTTTCATATGGAGCTCGTGAACTATTGTTTTGACACCAGATATGCCGATATTATGTCGTCACGATCAGGTCTATACCCTCGGGAGGCTTTCCATAGACTAGCCTACCCGCAGACGTCCTTTGGGGTTCGTTCGTCACGCATTCATTTCTCCCCCACGGATGGTTTTTCTTACCAGCGAGTAGCTCAATTTAATGTGGAGTGGATCTTTAGTAAGTTGGATTCCGGATTCCAATCTTTAGTAGGATTCCGGATTCTTAGTGCTGGATTCCGCATTCCAAAGCCCAGGATTCCGGATTCCACAAGCAAAAAATTCCTGGATTCCGGAATCCGGATTCCCTTACATGGGGCGAAGCAAACACCGGGAAACCGGCGGCTTAAAACATAAACTTAATCTTTAAGCTTACTAGTAAAGACTTGAGAATTCTTAGAGACACTTAAATACTCATTTGTTTTTGTGAATGAAAATTGTTGTCTCTGTAAAAGGTTCTACCGAACGATATTTTTTATTGATTGTTGATAGTCTCAAAAGTGTGATTTTCATCGCTTTGCCGTTTGTTTTCAGCCGTTCATAAACATCGCTTGCAGGAGTACTCAAAATGTCAAGCGTCTCAAACGCTTTTTAAGATTACACATCGTTATAAAACCATTAATAAAAAATAGACTCAATAAATTCCTTATCACGTTGAAGGGTAACTGTTTTAAAATTTCTTCGCAAATTTGGCGCTTGTCAAAAGTTAGAACCGGATGGCCGTATAGGTGATTTTGGAAATTTTTTGAACGGTACTATTCGCTAATTAAAAGTCAAAGTCCACGCATGCTTCGATGGTCCTGAATATGGAATGAATGCAATTTGTCTTGAAAGATTGAAATACTGCATTTTGTACGAGGTCTGTATGATAAAAACAGAGCGTCATAGTACTCTTTCTCCTCAGATGTGGTCTATAAAAAAAGATTGGTTTGCACTCACCCAGATTTATTAAAAAAATCGGTCTGATTTGTTTTCCAAGAATTTGTCTTCCACGCCTTATCTGCTGTGATCAAGAGCCATTATTGCTCTTAAATGTGACCGAAGACTATTTTTTGGGTGTACATATAGGGCTATATCAACTCGATACAAGATTTGTTTCACTCCAAAATCACTTAGCTTTTCCCTCAAAAGTCACATGAATGTGCCCCTAAGTAAACTGATTTGTGGAATACAAAATTATTGTTTGATTAAGTTATAAGAATATAAATGGGAGCTTCGCTTTTAGCTGTGGCTAAATCTATATATTACTTTTCAGGGGCTGCATCTCGAATGGTAAGCCTGAGTAATTATTGTATTGATGTTTGTTTTTTTAACTCTAATTTAATGAAGCCGAGCGTAATTTTTTATGTGGCTATTTAGTTTATGCACGTTTGTAACGATCCGAGTATCAGGTTTGATATAAGCTTAAAGAAATTTAAAAAGCCCTTCGACATTTTCTAACTGCAAATAGACAGAAAAGGTTCCAAAGAATATCTAGTTATGATTCTGGCTGTAAAAGAAAGCCTTGAGCGATTTTTTTGCCTCGAGTTTATCTTTGAAAAAGCAAACACCGAGAAGCCAGCTTAAAACAAAAAATTAAGCTTTTTCAAGCTAATGAAAGCTTGAAGACCCAGGGTTTTTGCAGACACTTTAACACTTGTCCTCGTTAATGAAAATTGTTGTCTCTGTATATGTTTCACCGAATTATATTTCTTTTATTGATTGTTAGTAGTCTCTCATGTAATTTTAATCGCTGTGCCGTTTGTTTTCAGTCGTTCAGTGAACGTCGCTTCCAGGAGTACTCAAAATACCGTGCGTATCAAACGCTTTTGAAGATTACACATCGATAAAACCATTAAATAAAAAATATTATTATTATATTGGAGCGTAACTCTATTAATGTTCATTCAAACACTTGACCACAACTCGCACTGCAAAAGTGAGAACCGGCTGGGCGTATAGGTGATTTTGGAAATGTTTTTAATGGTTTAGCTAAAGGACCACGCGTGCTTCGATCGTCCTGATTATTGAATGAGTGCAATTTGTATTGCAAAATTGTGAAATACTGCTTTCTGTCCACGGTCTGTATGATCAAAACAGTGCCTCATAGTACTGTTTCACCTCAGGTGTGATACTATAAATGGTATAAAAGGTTGGCTTACACAAACCCAGATTTGCTGGCAAGTTTTTGTAAAGTAAACTTGTCGAACGCAAAAAATCGGCCTGATTTTTTTTCAGGCCTAATTAATCTACGGTGATCAAGATCCATGCATATTATGGCTCTTAAATGTGATCGAAGATGATTGCCAGTTTTTGGGTGTATATATGAGGCTATTAACGTGATGTAAGATTTGGTTCACTTTTGGGCTTTTGCAAATTATTTTTCTCTAAAACTACTTGGCCTTTCCCTCAAAAGTCACATGAATGTGCTATTAAGCTGTTTGAACTGTGGAATACAAGTTTATTGTTTGATTTAAATTGTATAAATTTATTAATGGGAGCCTCGCTTTTAGCCCTTGCTAAATCTATATATTACCATCGTTGAGGAGGAAGTATTATAGTATTATTACTTTATACATATCAATAACGGGATCTGACCGCGGTTATAAGACGGAGTATTAAACGTATAGCAGTATTTCAACGTAGGTGTTGTGGAAGCAGCAAAGACTCAAGAGAACAGACCCGTCGAGAAGTCAGGAAGCATGAACTCAACAGAAAAGCTGCTCCAGTCTGATAAATCCAGAAGCAGGTCTGGAAAAATTGGAGCAACAGTTTCTCTCAGTTTGGTCTTTGTTGTTTCGCTGGTTGGAAATTATTAAAAACTGCATCATTGGATAAAGCAATTCTAGAGCTTTGATTGGCTTAGCCATCATGGTATATGAGCAATATGGTAACTGTACGCGTCTGCTTAAAATTAAAAACAAGCTGAAAATCTGTCTTTTACAAATAATAAAGTAGGCAAGAATTCTCGATATTTTGTGGGCGTTTTTAATAAAACAATTATCTCACTCGCACTGGTTGGACATAAGATGATTATGATTATGGCCAACTCGGCTCTACGCGCCTCGTTGGCTAACTACTATCTCATATCCAACGCACACTCATGGAATAATTGTTAATTATAACAAAACAAAAGTTAAGCGCGCGCTCTGATTGGTCAGTTAGCCATCTACCATTTGCCCGTGGGTGCACGCCAAAAAACTGAGCTAGCGCGGTAAAGTTGAGGCAAATTCAGCTAATCTCCTCTCCTGTCAGTAAAATGAAGCGATAAAAAGTGGAAGTTAAAGAAAATACTCATTTGTCGTTTTGAAGAAAAAACGTCAAAAGATCAAGCGACAAATTTGTCCTGGATGAATTTATCACTGTTTTCTTCGCGGCTAGGATCGGGCAGAAGAAAAACCAAATGAGCGAAGATTTAAGGCATATATTGTGTGCTTTTATAGGATGGGAAATCTGTTTTATGATGGAAATTTATCAATTAGCATCGTGTTATTGGCGTTTTAGTCGAACTGATGTTAACTTCAAGTAGCTCAGATTCGAGACAGCTTTGTTGTGTTCTTATCGCATCGATTAAAAATTTTAGTTGAGTTACGGACACACTACGCTAGAACTGTAAAGCGAATTTCATTTGAGTACAGGAACATTTGGGTTTCAAATAAATTTTTCAAAAAATGACTTCTCTGTTGATTATTTTGTTTATGTTCATTCATAAGTTACAGTACACCAAAGAACGGTCGTAAAACAACAGCATCTAAGTTGCTCACGCATCGCTTCAGCGCCGGCCGTGTCGGCGAATTTTTTCAATTTTGACTTTTAGCTCGACTTCCCCGGACAAATTTCGATACGAAGATAGTTAATTTCGTTTTAAAGTTAGTGCTCCCCTGTGATACCTTAAGGAAATATAGTCAATTTTTCTTATTTCTACTTTACGTTTATTGCAAAAATTGTTTTTTAGTCTTTTTTAGTCTTTTTTAGTTAGCGTTTATAGTTGCAGCTCTAGTTTTCCCTCAAACAATTTACTTAATAATCTAAGAGCAACTACACAGACGCCATGCATTCAGAATAACAACAAAAAAAACGTTTTGCAATTTACCCTAAGACAGCCTGATGAACAGCAAAAGGTGTAAAAGCCATTGCAGAACAGAATCGAAAGAAATCTCTTCTCGCGGGGTATTCTAAATTCAATATTTCCCACCAAAATTAAGGGATACAATGCGCTTATTTCAGTAAGGTCGAATATAACGACGGTTAATGAAAATATAACCTAATCCTTTTGATTCTTTCAAGTCCCAGTAGTTTTCATTATGACCCATCTGGAACTCAGAATTCATTTCTTAAAATTGCTTAATATTTGCATTTATATTGGTTCCACCAAAAGTAGACTTCACAATATTAAACTCAGCGATGGTTGAGTGCTATCGTTTTCAGTAACTTTTTAAACGAACACGAACACACAAAAACAAAATTGCCGCCGATAACGAGGTCCTCTTTAGAAGCAGAAGATGACTTGTCTAGGTGCCCCAGGGTGCCTCATTCAAACTAACTAAACATGTTTAATTAAACCATGTTTTAAAAAATGAAAACGGACACGAAAAACAGGAACACAGGTTTTTACACAGGATGCGGTAATCAAATTCAACGCGTTTTGTAATTTGCAATAAAGTTGCCACCAACCTAAGGTGTTTTTATGAAAGAAAAAATATATATATACCCTGTTTGACTAAACAGCTATTAAACATAGACCGATCAATATGAAGAAATTCGAAAATAAAAGCGATAAAATAAAGCATTTGATGGTCTATAAAGCTTAGCTTTATCTGATAAGATGCGGTTTTTCCTTTAACTTTCTTTTTATGTAAAAACAAAGGTTGGTTTTCAGTTGGGGTCTTAGAAAAAACGATATAATTTATTTTTGATTTGGTGGACCTTACTTTGAACAAGCGTCTTTTACAAATGCATAGGAGAGGAGGTAATTAAGGCGTTTTCACACGGGAAGACGAAGTTGCATCGTTATAGAAAAATGTCAGTTAATACAAATATGTCTTTATACCGTTTGCGTCGTTAACAAATAGAGGCCAAAGTTAAATGTTTATTTAACAATTAGTTCATGCGTCAGCGTGCGTATGTCAAGATACAGGCAAACGGGAGAGTTGCTCTAGTCGCAGACGGAATAGCAAAGTTCAAGTTAAGCAGTAGTTAATGCAGAATTGACTTTACACCGTCTGCGCCAATAATAGAGGCAAAAGTCATTGAAAGATAGCTTAGAGAGAAAGTGAAAATTAGCTCAGGGAAAATAAATTTCTCAGTTGTTTTTAGTAAATCAACTACGAACAGGTGTGCCAACATAAATGTTAATGATCACGCAGATCATAACTATTGGGGGCCTTTTCTTGAAATGAGTATTCATCAACAGGTCCGTTAATTTAGTGTTGGTGCAAATGTAAAAGTTTTGATATTGACATGTGGCACTAATGTGGAAGTTTCTAACGTCTCATTCGGTTTATTCATATTTATTCATATTTAATTCGGAAAGAATCGATCATTGATATTTTATGGGTGTTTTTGATAAAACAATCATTCCACTCCCGCTTCCTGGATATGGGATAACGAGACACGTATAGGCAAGTATCCAACGCGCGCTCTCGTGGAATAATTGCTGATTATTGTGTATTCAATTCAATGCACTATCATAAAATTGGTCTATAATGATAGCATGATTATTGCCACTTCCTTCTGGTCAGAAATAATATTTGCATTGTCTTTATTTTAGGTTCCATCTGAGAGAGCTTGAAGGGGCTACGTCTTTACTTACATAATAATTGGTACAATATAAAGGATAAAGAACCGCCAGAAGGTGTTGTCAAGCGAAAAGACCTGCCGAAGAACCAGTAAGCATGAACACAACAGCAAATGGATCAAGTTCCTCGAGCTGCTCCAGTCTGATAAATCCAGAAGCAGTAAAAGTTGGAAAAACAGTTGCTTATAGTTTAATCCTTGTAGTCTCGCTGGTTGGAAATTCTCTCATCGTATTAATAGTTTACAATACACCAACTTTAAGAAAACCGATAAATGTGTTGATCGCAAATATGGCCATGTCTGACCTGCTCTATCCAATATTCTTGTTCCCCGTTCGACTGGCAGAGTTGAACGTTGGCCTGTGGCTTATTGGTGGTTCCCTTGGTCAGGCCTTGTGCAAGATACTCCCTTTTCTTACTGAAATTTCCATGGTAGTGTCGATTCAGAGCCTGGTTCTGATAACAGTGGATCGATATGCAGCTGTTGTAGTTCCACTCCGTTCACCCCTCATCAGTCGCAAGGTGTGTCGCTGTTTGATTGTTGCTACATGGATACTCGCAGTGCCCTTTTGTTGGCCATATTTGTTTAACTTCAATCTTGTTGAATGCCAAGAAGGAAAGAGATGCATGAATCAGTGGGAGGCGATCTTCGGAGAGAAAAGCTCATTTGGTATTTACCTCCTATCAGCTTCTATCTTGTTCTTTTACATCCCCTTTGTCGTCTTGGTGATACTTTACTCCATCATCCTGATCAAGCTTAAAAAGCAAGCCCATCCAGGTGAACAGTCAGCCCGGGCAGAGGAACAGAGGACAAGAAGAAACAGAAATGTGCTTAAGATGACCGTTGCTATCGTTGTAGTGTTTTTCATTTGCTGGATACCCTTTTCCATTAAGTTAGTAACATCTTATTTTGTTCCCAAAACCACTTTGGATTGTAAGTTTCTGGTATCTCTTGATGTTGCCTTGTTTATGGCTTACACAAACTGTGCTATCAACCCGATTATCTGCCTTACCTTTACCAGTAACTATCGCCAAGCTCTTAGGAGACTTGTGAATTGCTGTGGTGCAGTGCAAGGTTAAAGGCGCTATGTCAGCTGGAGAGCATGCGCTCTGAGGTTATGCAAATTACTTTCAACTGTCAAAATTCTATTGTTTTTAACGCGTGACTTTCTCCATGTGCGCTGTGAGGTTGTGCAAATTACTTTCAACTGTTAAAATTCTATTGTTTTTAACGCGTGACTTTCTTCATGTTCTCTGTCACGTCCAAGGTTCCGAATTTAGAGAGGTTTAGCGAAATGGGTTTAGATAAGGGATATTTCGATAGAATTTATGGAACGTTTCTTCTCTGGTTATGCTAGATCAAGAATAAAATTGCGACGACAATTTTACTTGTAGTTTTGAAGTAAAAACGCATGCCATTCATAAAATAGAGCGCAAACAAAAATTCAACAACAACATATTGTCTTATTCAACAAAATAAATGGAAGTTGTATTTTACAAACGAGCTACAAAAGACGCTAGACCGAAGATAAAGACCAAGACTGTTTCAAATCATTAACAATTAGACTTGTCTGTCGCTATTGATTTTATAATTTAGATGCTGATAGAACAAGAGACCAAGTCTTTGTTTTGATCTTAGGGAAACATACATTATCACGCAAAATTGTTCGATCGTGCCGAATCACTGCGACGTCGAGAAAAACAGAACCCAGCATCACTGGTATACTACTCCACTATAAGCAGTCCGTTGATAAAAAGGGAAAGCAAACTCTGCTATTTTCCAAAATTATGCTCCAACACAAACAGTTCAAAAACATGGCATTTACAGGATCTAACTCGTACTAAGGTGCCTCTCTAAGTCCGTTGAGAACAATCTGGACGAGCAAACGGTCGTGTTTATCTTTGCCGTGAATCGAGATAAATACAAGAAGGAATCTAGCCGAATTTTATAATGTTTCCTTCGCCAGGAGTTTAGTTTCGTCACGAAACTCATGGCCTGATGCTCTTGTAATCGTTTACAAAAAACGGCCGCCGCCATCTCGATAGCCGCTTCATTATATGTCCACATACTTTGAGCACAAGAAAAATCCAAGAGCCAGCAGCCTCTAAAATAACTCAATAGAAAGGTCCTGTGAACTATAGGGAAGATTCCATCAAAGATTCCATCACTCATTGTGGAGTAGCCGTCATTAACTCTGCCATTACAACGGCCGCTGATAAGAGGACACAGTAAATCCACGTAAAAACATTCCACAGGCAAACAATTTTAAAATAACGTCAAAAAATTGTTCTGTAATCACCATAGAATGATTCTTAATACAAAACTTTGCTAACTATCGAACGATGGCTGAGATTTAGACAGATAAAAACAGCCTTCCAAAATCTCCGACACAACTTGAAAAAGTTGGGCCGTCTTTTTCAAGTTTGTTTTCATTGGCTCGCGCATGCGTGTGTGACATAGCCCCTTTAAGTGAAATCTAGGCCTGATCGAAGTGATTCTTGAAAAAAAGCGACCAATATTAATAACTTTACCTTAAAAGTTAATAATACCGAAAATTAAACCGGTAAACTGTTAAAATGCGGGTTACCCTGAACTGGAAGCCGAGTATGAAATTCGGTAGCAAGCTTTCTCGCTTCTCTTTTTGAGGAAAAATGTAAAGAGTGTTTTTTCTCTGTTTTTAGCAGTTGCTTTTTCAGTGGAATGCCGTATTATCCTATATCGTTTATATGCTGAGTCTATTTTAACTGCATGGCGAAGTGATCTTCCCTTTGTTTTTTTTTTTTTTTTTTTGGGGGGGGGGTTATTGTGAAAACGTGCCGGCGTAAGGAAGTGGCAGCAATATTTTATTTTACTTGCAAACATTCTGCTCCCTAGAGTAGTATTTGGAATATATTTTTAATTACTTATTTCAGAACTGGAATAGCAGGTCAGTAGAACGGCGGATTCTCGGGATTATTCTGTATGTATTCCTGTTGCGATCGAGCCAAGTTAGAGTTAGTGTTGGTTCTGCTGTTTTTAAAAGTGAGAATTAGAAACGTGTAAAAAAGAGTAGTAAAAAGAGAAGTGCCATCGTAAATGTTAATAGTTGGATCATAATTATCTGCTTTTGTACAAATGGTTATTGTATGTTGTACATACAACCTTAACAGGCTTAGATGTATATATATATAGCTATTCCGCCGCGAAATTACTTCAGCTTTCTTAGACTGCCTTAATCACTTTGATTGCTATGATGACTTTCTGATTGCATTTTGTTTCTGAGCTCAACGACTTAGTGAATAAAATTTCATTAATTTTGTAGCTGACATTGTTTTGCTCTACTAAGTATCTCCTCTCTTACATTTGTTATTTTCCATTCTAGGACGCCATTTTACTTATCAGAATGTATTCAATTGATTGCATAAATGTACGCTCAATAAAGATGAAACCGAATTTCTTTGTCAATATGGTCTATCAAATGTGTTATTTTAACTCTTTTACAGTATCTAAATCTACTGACTATTTAAGGTTAAATTAACATTTTCTTGTAACCTAGCTATTCTATTTAGTTATATTAATGAGAAGTATCTACAAAAATGGGTTCTCGGAGATGCATCCCGGGTAGTTTTTTTTAATTAGGTACTTTGAAATGGTCTCTAACTAAATGAAGTGCGTTATTTTAACCAAAAATGTTGGTCATTAAATTTTAGGGAATCACTGAGCTAAGTTTGGTGGTCCTTGCTTGAACAGTTTTGAAGTACTTTAACTTTTTAGCGATCAGATTTCTTCTTTTTGTAAATCAAAAAAAGAATAACTACGCCAAAATTAAGGGAGAAACATTGTCGTATAGACCTTTCCCGCATTCCGCTCCAGTGAGCAAACATAAAGAAATGAGGACGAGGCTTGGGTGGACAATTTCATACAGATCACTGTAATTTGTCCACCCGAGCCTCGAGTTGGTGCATTTGTTTACTGGAATGTGGGAAAGGTCTTTTTACTACCATGCATTGTGTTTTTGTAAGAGATTTAATGAGCGCGGTTAAACTGTTTGGATTACGAGTTACCCTGACGCCGAGAGAAAAATTCAGTATATTTTTCGCATTTTTTTTGTGAGGAAAAATATTAAGCTTAAGAGTTTTTTTCTCTCTTCCAGAGAACTAGCCGTTTCTGCGGAATGCGTTTCCTAGCTTGTTTATATGTTGATGATTTTCACCGACGACTTGGTGAAAACTTGCCGCCGCACGGAAATGAAGTAACTATTCCGTTTTCTTCCAAACATTCTGCTCCCCTGGGCGATATTTGGAATAACTATTCCACTTATTTCAGAGCTGCAATAGCAGGTCAATCGAACGGATTTTCCGGATTATTTTATCTTTTTCTTTTGTGGTCAAGCCAAGTTTTAAAAGTCTTTTTTCGGAGTAACAAAAAATTTCTCAAAAAAGCTTTTTTGAAAACGAGAGTAGCCGTCCAAAACTCTCAGAGATCTTGGTATAGAGTACCAATCCTTAATAGAACGAACTGAAAAAGAACGACCACCCTCCGCGCTAATTATATCTAGGACAAAGCAAATTTAAATTACAATTTCTTGTATTCCTTATACGCATACTATGCTTGAATTTGTAACCAGAAGTTTGTTCATTTATAATTAGGAGTGTTTCCTTTAAGTCTCTTGTGAATGAGTGCGTATCGATTTATGTGCGACTCCCTATAAAAAGGAATCCAATTACAGCCGTTACCATTAACACGCGCCCTCAAAGGTTTTTTTTCTTCGGGTTCAAACCTGCGTTTTGGTGGACGTCAATCAACCGTTACCATGGTTTTTCACGCGTTGGCCCAGAGCCGACTCTTTCCCCGTTTCTCGAGCGCTCGGAAGAACAAGTCGTTTTTGCAATACTTTGCTACAGGATCTGGCACCGCTTCATGTCAAGACTACGAGGAGTACGAATTTGTTGAGTGTTTGTCGGAGGAAACTCAAATTATCGACTTATTTACAAACTGTAAGTTACAACCACATAAGCTTTCTTAATGCACGCTCGCAACTCGTCTGAATTCTTGCTAGCTCTGGATTCTATTCAGGCCCGTAGCCAGGTTTTTTTTTATGGGGAGGTACGATCCAAAAAGGAGACGCACCAAATAAGGCCGGACTGGTTAGTCCCTAGGCGGGGGAAGCTTTGGTTGTATGAGACTGAATTGCGCGGCAAGTTTACAATTGGGGGACGGGGCGCTTGAATTCGAACGCGTTAACGTGTGCCACTTAGGGCTATCCGGGGGTATGCTCCACAGGAAAATTTTAAATTTTAGGCCCTCTGAAATGGCTGGAAATGCATTTAAAACTAACATGGTGTGGTGAAACTTATATACTTTCAACAACAACAAAAAAAAGTCGCAATAGTCTAAAAAGTGATATTTTGGGGGGTCGAAATGGCTTCTGCGTACCACTGACGTAATGAGAAAAGCTCAAAATGGATCATCTGGACCTCTACTGGCGCTACATCGCGTTTCCCACAACATGCCGCAACGTCTTAACGAAATGTGATAAAAAAGAAATAAAGAAGGCACGCTGGTTACTGAACTTCTGATTACAAGTAATCGAGAGAGCAATTAAAGCATCTTTTAAAAATTTCATGCAAAAAAGTTTTGATCAAAAGTTACAGCTCAACAAATTAGAGGAACGAACTTTTGGGATACCCTGTACTCCTGATTAATGGCTTTTATTAATTGTAAAGACTAATCTTCCCGAATTTAAAGATATATGGAAAGTTAATGAAGATTCGATAATTATCCGATCAATAGACTTTTAAGCTTCTAGAACAATCTTAAGGAAGAAAGAGTTGGCTAGTAAGAGAGAAGACAAACGGAGTTAGCAAGAGGGAGTTAGCAAATGGACAGCAAGATTTAGAGATTGTTGAAGGAAAAGTTAGTCAGAGATAGAGAGAGGGAGTGAACTAAAGCAGCAGCGAAGGCTTAAACTTAAAGATAAGTGAAATGGAAGAGAAGTAAGAATGGACAACCGCCCTGCGAGTAACTAAAATAAACCCTGAAAATGTAACTGGTTGATTGTGGAGTTCCTCTCGTCTCGCCGTCCCCATGAAATATACGACACACAAAGATCGTGTATCACGACTAACGAAAACGCGAAAGACTTTGTGAATGCTAAAAGCCCTGCCAGACCAGTAAGAATCTCTACTCGCAGGATATTTTAAACACAAAATTTCCCACACAATAAAAAAAAAATAAATAAATAAATAAATAAATAAGCGCCTCGTAGCCCTTATTTTATAGTGTTAAAAATTTTCAATAATTTCGTATATAAACGACGATTAACGAGAATATAATTTTTTAAAAAATCTATTGACCGGTTTCAAAATTATTTTGTTGATGTATAGGCCAAAATATATACTTAAATGCCAAAAAGAGCATCTCATGAATGCTAATCAAATTCCTCTTTTTGCAATCGGCTAAAACTATCCCTTTGATTCTTTCAGGTCCAAGTAGTTTTCATTGTAACCCATCTAGAACTCAATTCATTTTTTAAATTGCTATTTGCATTTACATTGAGAATATTTCTCAAACGTTTCATCAAAAGTAGGCGTCACTGGAGACTAAAGTAACGTTTTTGTCACAATATTAAACACAGCGACGGTTAAGTGGTATCATTTTCAGTAACTTTTAAAACTAACAAGCACACACAAAAACAAAATTGCCGCCGATAACGAAGACCTCTGCAGGAGGAGTAGATAACTTGTCTACGTGCCCCAGGGTGCTCCCATTCAAGCTAACTAAACATGTTCAATTAAACCATTATTTTAAAAAATGAAAACGGACACGAAAAACAGGAAGACAGGTTTTTACACAGGATGGGGTAATAAAATTCAACGCGTTTTGTAATTTGCAATAACGTTGCCATCTACTTAAGGTGTATTATAAAGGAAAAAAAAAATTACCTTGTTTGACTAAACAGCTTTTAAACATAGACCGATCAATATGAAGAACTTCGAAAATAAAATCGATAAAACAAAGCAATTGACTTTACACCGTCTGCGCCAATATCAAATAGAGGCTAAAAGTCAGTGAAAGTTAGCTTGGGGAGAAAGTGAATGTTAGCTCGGGGAAAAATAATTTTTGGATATTTACGAACAGGTGTATGTGCCACTAATAATGTCAATGGTCATGTTGGTCAGAACTATTCGTGGCGTTTTTAATTTCTAGAAATGAGTATTCGTCAATTGGTTCGTCGGCGTTGACGCAAATGCAAAAGTTTAATTGATATAGATATGTGGCGCTAGTGCGAAAGTCTCTAGTAAACTCTCTTTCCGATCGTTTTATTTATATTTATTATTCTTATTTTATTCGGAAAGAATCAATCATCTATATTGTATGGCATTGTTTTTTTTTTTTTAATTAAACAATCATTCCACCCCCGATTACTGGAGCACCGCTACCAATAACATCAGTAAACAAGACTTAGAAGTAGCTTCAATGCTTGGATTAATGTGAGGGATTGAACCATTTTGAGATGCAGTGCAGTAAATATTAACAGGCCACCAGGTGAGTGTCAGATAATTTTTTATAATTTTCTGGGACCAGTAAACTCTTCTGTTATCTACTCACTGTCTACTGGCATAAGTGTTCGTGAATCGACTTTCGATTTTTAATTTTCACTTTTCACTTTGAAGATCGAATTTAAATATCGACTTTTGATTTTGCGTTTTGACGTGGTGAGAGAAGCGAAAAATGCCGTGAGCGTTATTTGCCGTTAAAAAATTGAAATTGCTGTGAGTAAATTGAAATTGCCGAGAGCAAATTGAAATTGCGTGAGCAAATTGAAATTGCCATGAACAAATTGAAATTGCCGTGAGTGATATTGAAATTGCCGTGAGTAAATTGAAATTGCCCGGCAACAAATTGAAATTGCCCTGAGTAAAATTGAAATTGCCGTGACACTTTTGGGTCACCGTAATTATGATTATCATTAAATGTCGCTAGTGCGGATATCTGAAATATGTGTCTATATGCTTTTATATGTAGGGCTTTTTATGGACACTGGTTTAGCCGTCATTAGTATAATTCGATTGTATGATCTTGATATCTCTGCATAATGGAATTCTTAATTTTATAGAATTTTGAACTTTTATTATTGATCATATCTATTTCCTCCTCTTTTATGTAAGGTTAAGTTACTTCTGTTTTTTAGAATTTGTAAATGAATAATTTTCTCTTTCTTCACTTATTATATATAGGATTGTTTTTGTTCTCTAATGAAGGAATTGTAGATAGTGTTTTGATGAATTGATTAGATTTTTTGTAACAGCAGGTTGATTGTAAATAGGATTTTAATTGAGGTTTTGTAATAAAGATTTTACCATTTATCATATTATTATTATTATTATTATTATTATCATCATACACACCCCTTTTAACAGTACGGTTACCATTTATAATACTTCAAACGGAAAAAAATATGCAATGGCAACTTAAAGCCAAACTGAAACCATCGTCCGTAAACTTTGTCTTTTTTCAAGTGACATTGCCTCAGCTCTAAAAAATTAACAGGTGGAAGAGCTAACAAAACCTGAGAAGAGGATACAACCTGCAATAATGAATTTATTCAAATTGTTTAGTTTAAGTGTCGTAGACAAAGGGTAACTAATAGACCAGCAGATAGACAATTTAACCGCTCGTGATCTTAAAGCCACAACCGACTCTGTGTTGCTTCCTACGGTTTTCTTGTTTTCTTAGAAATTCTCTGTGAGAACAGCCAAAATGGCGGATGCTCTAGGCAATCGCAGTTTCTTTTTAACAAGCGTGGAAGTCTTCTATTTGAACTGTGGAATACAAGTTTATTGTTTGATTTAAATTGTATAAATTTGTTAATGGGAGACTCGCTTTTAGCCCTGTCTAAATCTATATATTACTATCGTTAAGGAGGAAGTATAAGTATTATAGTATTAGCTAGTATTATTAGTTTACAGATCAATAACGAGATCTGACCGCGATTATAAGACGGAAGTATTAATCATATAGCATTATTTGAACGTAGGTGTTGTGGAAGCAGCAAAGACTCAAGAGAACAGACCCGTCGAGAAGTCAGCAAGCATGAACTCAACAGCAAAGCTGCTCCAGTCTGATAAATCCAGAAGCAGGTCTGGAAGAATTGGAGCAACAGTTTCTCTCAGTTTGATCCTTGTTGTTTCGCTGGTTGGAAATTATTAAAAACTGAATCATTGGATAAAGCAATTCTAGAGCTCTGATTGGCTTAGCCATCATGGTATATGAGCCATTATACCGTGCTCTCCAAATATGGTAACTGTACGCGTCTGCATAAAAAAAAAATCAGTCTTTTACAAATAATAAAGTAGGGAAGAATTCTCGATATTTTGTGGGCGTTTTTAATAAAACAAGTATCCCACTCGCGCTGGTTGGACATAAGATAATTATGATTATGGCCAACTTGGCTCTACGCGCCTCGTTGGCTAACTACCATCTCATATCCAACGCGCACTCATGGAATAATTAGCAATTAATGAATGAGGCTGAGTAGGATATGAAGAATTAAGCGGATCGAGGAAGGTGTTATCCACCGAGGCCGTAGGCCGAGGTGGATAACACCCTTCCGAGATCCGCTTAATTCTTCATATCCTACGAAAGCCGAATTCATTAATTGCTTTATTATTTATTAAAATATTTTCAAACACTTAAAGGATTATGATGATTATTTTTTTTTTCGTTTCTGTGTCCGCTTACCGACATGATGTGTCGCGCTTCAAATCCACTTCTGTCGAGTATAGTTATGGTCGTTATGGTGTTTTTATGAAGGAAAAAAAAAATTATACCATGTTTAACTAAACAGCTATTAAATATAGACCGATCAATATGAAGAAATTCGAAAATAAAAGCGATAAGATAAAGCAATTGATGGTCTATAAAGCTTAGCTTTATCTGATAAGATGCGGTTTTTCCTTTAACTTTCTTTTTATGAAAAAACAAAGGTTGGTTTTCAGTTGGGGTCTTAGAAAAAAAGATATAATTTATTTTTAATTTGGTGGACCTTACTTAATTAAACAACCGTCTTTTACAAATGCATAGGATAGGAGGTAATTAGGGCGTTTTCACACGGAAAAACGAAGTTGCATCGTTAAAGAAAAATGTCAGTTAATACAAATATGACTTTATATCGTTTGCGTCGTTAACAAATAGAGGCCAAAGTTAAATGTTTATTTAACAATTAGTTCATGCGTCAGCGTGCGTATATCAAGATATAAGGCAAACGGGAAGTTTGGGAAGTGAGAATTGCTCTAGCCGCAGACGGAATGGCAAAGTTCAAGTTAAGCACTAGTTAATACAGAATTGACTTTAAACCGTCTGCGCCAATAATAGAGGCAAAAGTCATTGAAAGATAGCTTAGGGGGAAAGTGGAAATTAGCTCAAAGATGAATAATTTCTCAGTTGTTTTTAGTAAATCAACCACGAACAGATGTGCTACCATAAATGTTAATGGTCACGCAGATCATAACTATTGGGGGCCTTTTCTTGAAATGAGTATTCATCAATATAGGTCCGTTAATTTGGCGTTGACGCAAATGCAAATGTTTTGATATTGACATGTGGTACTATTGTGGAAGTCTCTAATGTCTCATTCGGTTTATTCATATTTATTCATATTTTATTGGGAAAGAATCGAACATTGATATTTTATGTTTTTTTTTTTAATAAAACAATCATTCCACTCTCGCTTCCTGGATATGGGATAACTTTATGGCCAGCAAGACACGTACAGGCAAGTATCCAACGCGCGCTCGCGTGGAATAATTGTTAATTATTGCGTATTCAATTCAATGCGGCATAAAATGGATCTATAATGATAGCATGATTATTGCCACTTCCTTCTGGTCAGGAATAATGTTTGCGTTTTCTTTATTTTAGGTACCATCTGAGAGAGCTTGAGGGGGCTACGTCTTTACTTACATAATAATTGGTAGAATGTAAAGGACAAAGTGAGAACCGCCAGGAGGTATTTTCAAGCGAAAAGACCTGCCGAAGAACCTACAGTAAACATGAACACAACAGCAAATGGATCAAGTTCCTCGAGCTGCTCCAGTCTGATAAATCCAGAAGCACTAAAAGTTGGAGCAACAGTTGCTTATAGTTTAATCCTTGTAGTGTCGCTGGTTGGAAATCTTCTCATCGTATTAATTGTTTACAAAACACCAACTTTGAGAAAACCGATAAACATGTTGATCGCAAACATGGCCATGTCCGACCTGCTCTATCCAATATTCTTGTTCCCCGTTCGCCTGGCAGATTTGCACGTTGGCTCGTGGCTTATTGGTGGTACCCTTGGTCAGGCCTTGTGCAAGATACACGCTTTTCTTGCTGATATTTCCTCGTTAGTGTCGATTCAGAGCCTGGTTCTGATAACCGTGGATCGATATGCAGCTGTTGTAGTTCCACTCCGTTCACCCCTCATCAGTCGCAAGGTGTGTCGCTGTTTGATTGTTGGTACATGGATACTTGCAGCGGCCTTTCTTTGGCCATATTTGTTTACCTTCAATCTTGTTGAATACCAAGAAGGAAAGCGGTGCATGAATCAGTGGGAGGTGCTCTTCGGAGAGGGAAGCTCAGTTGGTATTTACCTCCTATCAGCTTATATCTTTTTCTATTACAGCCCTTTTGTCGTCTTTGTGATACTTTACTCCATCATCCTGATCAAGCTTAAAAAGCAAGCCCATCCAGGTGAACAGTCAGCCAGCGCTGAGCAACAGAGGACAAGAACAAACAGAAATGTGCTTAAGATGACCGTTGCTATCGTTGTAGCGTTTTTCATTTGCTGGATTCCCTTTTCCATTCAGGTAGTAACATTTTATTTTGTACCAAAGAACACTTTGGATTGTAAGTTTTGGGTATCTTCTACTGTCGCCTTGTTTATGGCTTACACAAACTGTGCTATCAACCCGATTATCTGCCTTACCTTTACCAGTAACTATCGCCAAGCTTTTAGGAAACTTGTGAATTGGTGTGGTGCAGTGCAAGGTTAAGTGAAATCTAGGGTTGATCGAAGTGATTCTTGAAAAAAAGCGACCAATATTAAGAAGTGATCCTGATAAGAAGGGAAGCAATTTCTTTTGTTGTGGCGCAATACGCTTTCCTCACATAGAAATGTTTTCATTTTTACGCAGGGAATGCGTAAATCTACAAAAAGGCTGGTTACGAAAGAAAATGTATTTAAACTCCGTTTTAAAAGGGTGTATTTTTGTGTTAAAACATTTCGACCAATCACAAGAGTTGCAAACAATGGCCAAGAAATGTTCACAATTTTACATGATCCGCACGTACGATTTCTGTGTTACTTAGACTCAGACGAAATTTTGTTATAAGGAAGTTGGATAGAAAAAAAGGGATTAATATACATGCTGCTTTGCGAAGATTTCGTAAAATTTGATGTTTAAACCAATCAGAACCTTAGTAGAGACAATAGTAAAGTTAGCACCTTTTTGCATTCCGACGTGTTCACTGCGTTTTGGTCCTTTCCTTCTTATCTGGACCATTACTTAATAACTTTACTGTAAAAGTTAATAATACCGAAAATTAATGCAGCATGAAATCTCTCTTGGGACGGCTGTAAGACCCAGGAGAAATGGGGTGGGGGGAGGGGGAGGGAAATAAGGTGCATTATGGGAGATGTGCAAGTGGCGAATAAGAGATTTACCGAGCACCGGTAAACTGTTTAAAATGCGGGTTACCCTGAACTCGAAGCCGAGTATGAAATTCAGTTGCTACGTTTCTCGCTTCTCTTTTTGAGGAAAAAATGTTAAAAGTGTTTTTTTCTTTGTTTCAGCGGTAGCTTTTTCTGTGGAATGCCTTATTTTCCAATATCGTTTATATGCTGAGTCTATTGTCACTGTATGGCGAAGTGATCCGCCACTCGTTTTGTTGTTGTTGTTGTTGTGAAAACGTGCCGGCGTAAGGAAATGGCGCCATTATTTCATTTTGCTTGCAAACATTCTGCTCTCTAGAGCAGTATTTGCAATATATTTTAGTTATTTCAGAACTGGAATATCAGGTTATTAATATTAAGGTTCAATTAACATTTTCTTGTAACCTATTATTTTTAGGTGTATTAACGAGAAGTATCTAAAAAACATGGGTTCTCGGAGATGCATCCCGGGTAGTTTTTTAAATAGTTGAATAAACTACTTTGAAGTGGTCTCTAACTAAATGAAGTGCGCTATTTTAACCAAAAATGTTCGTCATTAAATTTTAGGGAACTTCCGAGCTAGATTTGGTGGTCCTTGCTTGAACTGTTTTGAAGTACTATAACTTTTTAGCGATGAGATTTCTTATTTTTGCAAATCAAACAAAGAATAACAGCGCCAAAATTAAAGGGAGAAACATTGTCGTATAGACCTTTCCCGCATTACGCTCCAGTGAGCAGACATAAAGAAATGAGGACGAGGCTCGGATGGACAATTTCATACAAATCACTGTAATTTGTCCACCCGAGCCTCGAGTTGGTGCATTTGTTTACTGAAATGCGGGAAAGGTCTATTACTACCATGCCTTGTGTTTTTGTGAGAGATTTAACGAGCGAGGTTAAACTGTTAGGATTACGGGTTACCCTGACACCGAGTGAAAAATTCAGTACGTACATTTTTCGCATTTTTTGTGTTAGGAAAAATGTTATAATAAGCTTGGGAGTTTTTTCTCTCTTCCAGAGAACTAGCCGTTTCAACGGAATGCGTTTCCTAGCTTGTTTATATGTTGATGATTGTCACTGACGACTTGGTGAAAACTTCCCGCCGCAAGAAAATGAAGTAACTATTCCGTTTTCTTCCAAACATTCTGCTCCCCTGGGCGATATTTGGAATAACTATTCCACTTATTTCAGAGCTGCAATAGCAGGTCAATCGAACGGATTTTCCGGATTATTTTATCTTTTTCTTTTGTGGTCAAGCCAAGTTTTAAAAGTCTTTTTTCGGAGTAACAAAAAATTTCTCAAAAAAGCTTTTTTGAAAACGAGAGTAGCCGTCCAAAACTCTCAGAGATCTTGGTATAGAGTACCAATCCTTAATAGAACGAACTGAAAAAGAACGACCACCCTCCGCGCTAATTATATCTAGGACAAAGCAAATTTAAATTACAATTTCTTGTATTCCTTATACGCATGCTATGCTTGAATTTGTAACCAGAAGTTTGTTCATTTATAATTAGGAGTGTTTCCTTTAAGTCTCTTGTGAATGAGTGCGTATCGATTTATGTGCGACTCCCTATAAAAAGGAATCCAATTACAGCCGTTACCATTAACACGCGCCCTCAAAGGTTTTTTTTCTTCGGGTTCAAACCTGCGTTTTGGTGGACGTCAATCAACCGTTACCATGGTTTTTCACGCGTTGGCCCAGAGCAGACTCTTTCCCCGTTTCTCGAGCACTCGGAAGAACAAGTCGTTTTTGCAACACTTTGCTACAGGATCTGGCACCGCTTCATGTCAAGACTACGAGGAGTACGAATTTGTTGAGTGTTTGTCGGAGGAAACTCAAATTATCGACTTATTTACAGACTGTAAGTTACAACCACATAAGCTTTCTTAATGCACGCTCGCAACTCGTCTGAATTCTTGCTAGCTCTGGATTCTATTCAGTCCCGTAGCCAGGTTTTTTTCATGGGGAGGTACGATCCAAAAAGGAGACGCACCAAGTAAGGCCGGACTGGCTAGTCCCTAGGCGGGGGAAGCTTTGGTTGTATGAGACTGAATTGCGCGGCAAGTTTACAATTGGGGGACGGGGCGCTTGAATTCGAACGCGTTAACGTGTGCCACTTAGGGCTATCCGGGGGTATGCTCCCCAGGAAAATTTTTAATTTTAGGCCCTCTGAAATGGCTGGAAATGCATTTAAAACTAACATGGTGTGGTGAAACTTATATACTTTCAACAACTACAAAAAAAAGTCGCAATAATCTAAAAAGTGATATTTTGGGGGGTCGAAATGGCTTCTGCGTACCACTGACGTAATAAGAAAAGCTCAAAATGGATCATCTGGACCTCTACTGGCGCTACATCGCGTTTCCCACAACATGTCGCAACGTCTTAACGAAATGTGATAAAAAAGAAATAAAGAAGGCACGCTGGTTACTGAACTTCTGATTACAAGTAATTGAGAGAGCAATTAAAGCATCTTTTAAAAATTTCATGCAAAAAAGTTTTGATCAAATGTTACAGCTCAACAAATTAGAGGAACGAACTTTTGGGACACCCTGTACTCCTGATTAATGGCTTTTATCAATTGTAACGACTAATCTTCCCGAATTTAAAGATATATGGAAAGTTAATGAAGATTCGATTATTATCCGATCAATAGACTTTTAAGCTTCTAGAACAATCTTAAGGAAGAAAGAGTTGGCTAGTAAGAGAGAAGACAAACGGAGTTAGCAAGAGGGAGTTAGCAAATGGAAAGCAAGATTTGGAGATTGTTGAAGGAGAAGTTAGTCACAGATAGAGAGGGAGTGAACTAAAGCAGCAGCGAAGGCTTAAACTTAAAGATAAGTGAAATGGAAGAGAAGTAAGAATGGACAACCGCCCCGCTAGTAACTAAAATAAACCCTGAAAATGTAACTGGTTGATTGTGGAGTTCCTCTCGTCTCGCCGTCCCCATGAAATAAACGACACACAAAGATCGTGTATCACGACTAACGAAAACGCGAAAGACTTTGTGAATGCTAAAAGCCCTGCCAGACCAGTAAGAATCTCTACTCGCAGGATATTTTAAACACAAAATTTCCCACACAATAAAAAAATAAATAAATAAATAAATAAATAAGCGCCTTGTAGCCCTTATTTTATAGTGTTAAAAATTTTCAATAATTTCGTATATAAACGACGATTAACGAGAATATAATCTTTTAAAAAATCTATTGACCGGTTTCAAAATTATTTGCTCATTTTTTTGTTGATGTATAGGCCAAAATATATACTTAAATGCCAAAAAGAGCATCTCATGAATGCTAATCAAATTCCTCTTTTTGCAATCCGCTAAAACTATCCCTTTGATTCTTTCAGGTCCAAGTAGTTTTCATTGTAACCCATCTAGAACTCAATTCATTTTTTAAATTGCTATTTGCATTTACATTGAGAATATTTCTCAAAGGTTTCATCAAAAGTAGGCGTCACTGGAGACTAAAGTAACGTTTTTGTCACAATATTAAACTCAGCGACGGTTAAGTGGTATCATTTTCAGTAACTTTTAAAACTAACAAGCACACACAAAAACAAAATTGCCGCCGATAACGAAGACCTCTGCAGGAGGAGTAGATAACTTGTCTAGGTGCGCCAGGGTGCTCCCATTCAAGCTAACTAAACATGTTTAATTAAACCATTGTTTTAAAAAATGAAAACGGACACGAAAAACAGGAAGACAGGTTTTTACACAGGATGGGGTAATAAAATTCAACGCGTTTTGTAATTTGCAATAACGTTGCCATCTACTTAAGGTGTATTATAAAGGAAAAAAAAAATTACCTTGTTTGACTAAACAGCTTTTAAACATAGACCGATCAATATGAAGAACTTCGAAAATAAAATCGATAAAACAAAGCAATTGACTTTACACCGTCTGCGCCAATATCAAATAGAGGCTAAAAGTCAGTGAAAGTTAGCTTGGGGAGAAAGTGAATGTTAGCTCAGGGAAAAATAATTTTTGGATATTTACGAACAGGTGTATGTGCCACTAATAACGTCGATGGTCATGTAGGTCAGAACTATTCGTGGCGTTTTTAATTTTTAGAAATGAGTATTTGTCAATTGGTTCGTCGGCGTTGACGCAAATGCAAAAGTTTAATTGATATAGTTATGTGGCGCTAGTGCGAAAGTCTCTAGTAAACTCTCTTTCCGATCGTTTTATTTATATTTATTATTCTTATTTTATTCGGAAAGAATCAATCATCGATATTGTATGGCATTAGGTTTTTTTAATTAAACAATCATTCCACCCCCGCTTCCTGGAGCACTGCTACCAATAACATCAGTAAACAAGACTTAGAAGTAGCTTCAATGCTTGGATTAATGTGAGGGATTGAACCATTTTGAGATGCTGTGCAGTAAATATTAACAGGCCACCAGCAGTGCCGTAGCCAGACCAAACGGCCAACCGAGGCAGGCGGGAGTTGCTAACTTTAGTCTCTCGGAAATGCGATTTGCAGCGTTTTCTGGGCCTTTCGGTAACTTTTTTTCGAGTTAATTTAAGTGGAATTTAAAAAGCAATAATCAGAAACAAGCTACATAATCTGATCAGTATTTGTTCAAAAAAAAATTTGAGTTAACGTACGTAGCCCCTTGAGATCGATGATATGGTAATTTTTTCATAGTATATTGACTGAATTGCTGAATTCTTTGTAATATCATGATGCGTTAAAAATATCCGATGATCGCTTATGTAAAATAAAAATGATCGGCGAAATTCGTCAAAATTTTACCGAGGCGAGTGCATCGGTTGGCCTCATACTAGCTACGGCGCTGACCAGGTGAGTGTAAGATAATTTTTTATAATTTTCTGGGACCAGTAAACTCTTCTGTTATCTACTCACTGTCTACTGGCATAAGTGTTCGTGAATCGACTTTCGATTTTTGATTTTCACTTTTCACTTTGAAGATCGACTTTAAATATCGACTTTTGATTTTGCGTTTTGACGTGGTGAGCGAAGCGAAAAATGCCGTGAGCGTTATTTGCCGTTAAAAAATTGAAATTGCTGTGAGTAAATTGAAATTGCCGAGAGCAGATTGAAATTGCCGTGAGCAAATTGAAATTGCCATGAACAAATTGAAATTGCCTTGAGTAATGTTGAAATTGCCGTGAGTAAATTGAAATTGCCCGGCAACAAATTGAAATTGCCCTGAGTAAAATTGAAATTGCCGTGACACTTTCGGGTCACCGTAATTATCATTATCATATTATTATTATTATTATTATTATTATTATTATTATTATTATTATTATTATTATTATTATTATTATTATTGTTATTATTATTATTATCATTATCATCATACACACCCCTTTTAACAGTACGGTTACCACTTATAATACTTCAAACGGAAAAAAAATATGCAATGGCAACGTAAAGCCAAACTGAAACCATCGTCCGTAAACTTTGTCTTTTTTCAAGTGACATTGCCTCAGCTCTAAAAAATTAACAGGTAGAAGAGCTAACAAAACCTGAGAAGAAGATACAACCTGAAATACTGAATTTATTCAAATTGTTTAGTTTAAGTGTCGTAGACAAAGGGTAACTAATAGACCAGCAGATAGACAATTTAACCGCTCGTGATCTTAAAGCCACAACCGACTCTGTGTTGCTTCCTACGGTTTTCTTGTTTTCTTAGAAATTCTCTGTGAGAACAGCCAAAATGGCGGATGCTCTAGGCAATCGCAGTTTCTTTTTAACAAGCGTGGAAGTCTTCTATTTGAACTGTGGAATACAAGTTTATTGTTTAATTTAAATTGTATAAATTTGTTAATGGGAGACTCGCTTTTAGCCCTGTCTAAATCTATATATTACTATCGTTAAGGAGGAAGTATAAGTATTAGAGTATTATTAGTTTACAGATCAATAACGGGATCTGACCGCGGTTATAAGACGGAAGTATTAGTCATATAGCATTATTTGAACGTAGGTGTTGTGGAAGCAGCAAAGACTCAAGAGAACAGACCCGTCAAGAAGTCAGCAAGCATGAACTCAACAGCAAAGCTGCTCCAGTCTGATAAATCCAGAAGCAGGTCTGGAAGAATTGGAGCAACAGTTTCTCTCAGTTTGATCCTTGTTGTTTCGCTGGTTGGAAATTATTAAAAACTGAATCATTGGATAAAGCAATTCTAGAGCTCTGATTGGCTTAGCCATTATGGTATATGATCCATTATACCATGCTCTCCAAATATGGTAACTGTACGCGTCTGCTTAAGATTAAAAACAAGCTGAAAATCAGTCTTTTACAAATAATAAAGTAGGCAAGAATTCTCGATATTTTGTGGGCGTTTTTAATAAAACAAGTATCCCACTCGCGCTGGTTGGACATACCATAATTATGATTATGGCCAACTTGGCTCTACGCGCCTCGTTGGCTAACTACCATCTCATATCCAACGCGCACTCATGGAATAATTGTTAATTATAACATAACAAAAGTTAAGCGCGCGCTCTGATTGGTCAGTTAGCCATCTACCATTTGCCCGTGGGTACACGCCAAAAAACTGAGCTAGCGCGGTAAAGTTGAGGCAAATTCAGCTAATCTCCTCTCCTGTCAGTAAAATGCACCGATGAAATGTACAAATGAAAAGTGGAAGTTAAAGAAAATACTTATTTGTCGTTTTGAAGAAAAACGTCAAAAGATCAAGCGACAAATTTGCCCTGGATGAATTTATCACTGTTTTCTTCGCGGATAAGATCGGCCAGAAGAAAAACCGAATGAGAGAAGATTTAAGGCATATATTGTGTGCTTTTATAGGATGGAAAAACTGTTTTAAGATGGAAATTTATCAATTAGCATCCTGTTATTGGCGTTTTAGTCGAACTGATGTTAAATTCAAGTAGATTTTTTAGGAAGCACGCTCAGATTCGAGACAGCTTTGTTGTGTTCTTATCACATCGATTAAAAATTTTAGTTCAGTTACGGACACATTACGCTAGAAATGTAAAGCGAATTTCATTTGAGTACAGGAACATCCGGGTTTTCAAATAAATTTTTCAAAAAATGACTTCTCTGTTTATTATTTTGTTTATGTTCATTCATAACTTACAGTAGTTCAAAGAACGGTCCTCTTTAGAAGGAGAAGATGACTTGTCTAGGTGCCCCGTGGTGCCTCATTCAAACTAACTAGACATGTTTAATTAAACCATGTTTTAAAAAATGAAAACGGGCACGAAAAACAGGAACACAGGTTTTTCACAAGATGCGGTAATTTGCAATAAAGTTGCCATCAACCTAAAATGTTTTTATGAAGGAAAAAAAATTATACCGTGTTTGACTAAATAGCTTTTAAACAGAGACCGATCAATATAAAGAAATTCGAAAATGACAGCTATAAAATTAAGCAATTGATGGTCTATAAAGCTTAGCTTTATTTGGGAAGCTGCGGTCTTTCCTTTAACTTTTTTTTTTTTTTTCATGAAAAAACAAAGGCTGGTTTGCAGTTGGGGTCTTAGTCTTTTAAAAATGCATAGGATAGGAGGTTAGCGCATTTTCACACGAGAAGACGAAGTTGCATCGTCATAGAAAAATGCCAATTAATACAAATATGACTTTATACCGTTAGCGTCATTAACAAATAGAGGCGAAAGTTAATGCTTATTTAACAATTAGTTCATGCGTCAGCGTGCGTATGTCAAGATATCGGGCAAAAGGAAAGTTTGGGCGGGAGTGAGAGTAAATAGCAAATCAACTACGAACAGGTGTGCTACCATAAATGTTAATGGTCACGCAGATCATAACTATTTGTGGCCTTTTCTTGAAATGAGTATTCATCAATAGGTCCGTTAATTTGGCGTTGAAGCAAAAGAAAAAATTGTGATAGACATGTGGCACTAATGTGGAAGTTTCTAATGTCTTATTCGGTTTATTCATATTTTCATATTAGTTCGGAAAGAATCGATCATTGATATTTTATGAGTGTTTTAAATAAAACAATCATTCCACTCCCGCTTCCTGGATATGGGATAATTTTTTGGCCAACGGGACATGTATAGGCAAGTATCCAACGCGCGCTCTAGTGGAATAATTGTTGGTTATTGTGTATTCAATTCACTGCAATATAAAATGGATCTATAATGATAGCATCATTATTGCCACTTCCTTCTGGTCAGGAATGATATTTGCATTTTCTTTTTTTTTAGGTATTATCTGAGAGAGCTTGAAGGGGCTACGCCTTTATTTACACAATAATTGGTAGAATATAAAGGACAAAGAACCGCCAAAAGGTGTTTTCAAACAAAAAGACCTGCCGAAGAACCAGTAACCATGAACACAACAGCAAATGGATCAAGTTTCTCGAGCTACTGCAGTCTGATATATCCAGAAGCAATAAAAGTTGGAAAAACAGTTGCTTATAGTTTAATCCTTGCAGTCTCGCTGGTTGGAAATTCTCTCATCATATTAACTGTTTACAAAACACCAATTTTAAGAAAACCGATCAATATGTTGATCGCAAATATGGCCATGTCCGACCTGCTCTATCCAGTATTCTTGTTCCCCGTTCGACTGACAGATTTGCACGTTGGCTCGTGGCTTATTGGTGGTACCCTTGGTCAGGCCTGGTGTAAGATACACGCTTTTCTTGCTGATAACTCCTCGTTAGTGTCGATTCAGAGCCTGATTCTGATAACAGTGGATCGATATGCAGCAGTTGTAGTTCCACTCCGTTCACCCCTCATCAGTCGCAAGGTGTGTCGCTGTTTGATTGTTGGTACATGGATACTCGCAGCGGCCTTTCATTCGCCAAATTTTTTTACCTTCAATCTTGTTGAATACCAAGAAGGAAAGAGGTGCATGAATCAGTGGGAGGTGATCTTCGCAGAGAAAAGCTCACTTGCTATTTACCTCCTATCTACTTATATCTTTTCCTTTTACATCCCTTTTGTCGTCTTGGCGATACTTTACTCCATCATCCTGATCAAGCTTAAAAAGCAAGTCCATCCAGGTGAACAGTCAACCAACGCTGAGGAACAGAGGACAAGAACAAACAGAAATGTGCTTAAAATGACCATTGCTATCGTTGTAGCGTTTTTCATTTGCTGGATTCCCTTTTCCATTCAGGTAGTAACATTTTATTTTGTACCAAAAAACACTTTGGATTGTAAGTTTTGGGTATCTTATAATGTCTCCTTGTTTATGGCTTACACAAACTGTGCTATCAATCCGATTATCTGCCTTACCTTTACCAGTAACTATCGCCAAGCTTTTAGGAAACTTGTGAATTGGTGTGGTGCAGTGCAAGGTTAAGTGAAATCTAAGCCTGATCGAAGTGATTCTTGAAAAAAACCGACCAATATTAATAACTTTAGTGTAAAAGTTAATAATACCGAAAATTTATGCAGCATACAATCTCTCTTGGGACGGCTGTAAGACCCAGGAGAAATGGGGTAGGGGGAGGGGGAGGGGAATAAGGTGCATTATGGGAGACGTGCAAGCGGTGAATAAGATATTTACCGAGCGCCGGTAAACTGTTTGAAATGCGGGCTACCCTGAACTCGAAGCCGAGTATGAAATTCAGTAGCTAGCTTTCTCGCTTTTCTTTTTGTGGAAAAATGCTAAGTCAGAGTGTTTTTTTCTCTGTTTCAGCGATAGCCTTTTCTGTGGAATGCCTTATTTTTCCTATATAGTTTATATGCTGAGTCTATTGTGACTGCCTGGCGAAGTGATCCACCACTCGTTTTGTTGTTGTTGTTGTTGTTGCTGTTGTTGTGAAAACGTGCTGGCGTAAGGAAATGGCGCCATTATTTCATTTTAATTGCAAACATTCTGCTCCCTAGAGCAGTATTTGGAATATATTTTACTTATTTCAGAACTGGAATAGCAGGTCAGTAGAACGGCAGATTCTCGGGATTATTCTATGTATTCCTACTGAGATCAAGCCAAGTTAGAATTAGTGTTGGTTCAGTTGTTTTTAAAAGTGAGAATTAGAAACGTGTAAAAAAGAGTAGTAAAAAGAGACGTGTCATCGTAAATGTTAATGTTTGGATCATAATTATCTGCTTTTGTATAAATGGTTATTGGATGTTGTACATACAACCTTAACAGGCTTAGATGTATATATATAGCTATTCCGCCGCAAACTTACTTCAGCTTTCTTAGACCGGCCTTAATCACTTTGATTGCTATAATGACTTTCTGATTGCATTTTGTTTCTGAGCTCAACGATTTAGTGAATAAAATTTAATTAATTTTGTAGTGGACATTGCTTTGCTCTACTGAGTAATTGCGACTTGTCATTTGTGTGTGTATGTTTTATTCCGGCAAATTTGATCTCTCTGATCACAGTATTCTATTTGTCTTCCCTCTTGCATTAGTTACTAGGGACCTTACGATCCGACAACGGCGACAGCGACGTGGGACTTTTTTACTTCCGGTTACGTACTGCGCATGAGAAGATTTCTGAGACGGCGGTGTCGCTTCACGCGCGGACGTCTAGAAGCCTTGTTTGGCGTTGTGCGAAAACGTGGAAATTAAAACCCAACTATGGCAAAGGAATCAAGGTAAAAACGAGACTTTGCGACTAAATTTAAAGAATACTAGTTTGTATGAAATGTCCGAAACGAACAGAGCGTGGAGTCTTTTGTATACGACCACAAACTGAATGGAGAGAGATTTGACGTATTTTGCTTTGTATTTGTTTGTGATTGTACTTCACTCGCTATCACTGAGCTTTCTTATCACTTATTTTCCAACTTTTTTCTCGATCAAAAAAAGAGAACAATCAAGCTTAATTTTATTTTGGGTTTACTAGGAAATAGTAGAGAGATTTTGTCGGCAGCGGTACTAGATTCGACCGATGCAAAGTGTATAAATACTTTCATTAAGCTAATTTTCATTTATAATCGTAGATTAACCTTACAAGGAACTCACTGGCTGGGTTGAACAGTTATATCGACGAATTCCGACTACCGCAAATAATGCTATATTTATAACTGAATCAAAAACAAATACAAAACAGAGACGTTCACATAATTTCCACTGTTTCCTAATTAAATAAAAATTATTTTACAAAATCCAAACTTTATTGATTGCCCAATATTTTGCTCCAAGTGCTACGTAATTCATGACTGTTTTCATTTGAAAGCGTCCTTCCAACCTTAATTGTATGTTTCCCTCATTCGGAAGGCAAAGGATAACCATCATGTATTCTCATGATCATTTCTTTATCTGTCAACAACTTCAGCAAATTTATTGGAGGACTAAAGAAAACAAAGATATTGTCTAATATTATGATGATCTAGTTAATACCACCCAAAGCAAGTTATGTTATTTGTTTTAAAAATTTTGATCATGATAAGGACCAAGTGCTAGTAAATCTCAGATACAATGATAATTTTATTGTTAGCAAATTTTGCTGATATACTGATAGTTCTTCCTCATGAAGTAATTTTTGTTGCACTGCACTTTCAGTCAATCAATGAATTGGACTGAAGAACACGAATTGCTTATGTTGAGGGAACTGATTCTTTTGCAGCCATGGCTGCACAAGAAAGGAACTAGTGAGAGAGGAGATGATTGGGAAAAGCTGGCAGTATCCTTAAATGCTATTCCTTATCCCCAATTCCGTGTTACTCAACGGTCTGTTCGTGACCACTATTCAACAATGGAAAAGAGAAGAAGGAAAAAAGTCAGGGAAGAAGACAGAGCCTCAGGTATTGCCCCTGAAGAGGACAAGGAACTAGATCAACTGTTAGATGAAACCATTGAACTCTTCGATGAGTCTGACAAAATCACAGATCAAACAAAACAAAAGCAGGAAGAAGAAGCAAAGAAAGCAGAGGAAATGCGGAAGAGATCATTGGAAACGTTTAAAGATAGCGCCAAAAGGAATGCCGATGAACATCAAGGAGCAAGACCGAAAAAGGGTAGATCAGAGCTAGTGGTGCAAGCACTCTGGCTTACCTGAAGGATAGGGCAGACGTAGAAGCTACTTTAAAACGTGATGAATTGGAGATAAAAAGGCAAGAGTTAGCACCGCAAGCAAAGGAGCAGGAAGGAAGACAACAGCAGTTTGATATGATGAACAGGCAAACTAGAGAAATTCAGCAGCTTCAGCAGCAACAAATGCAGCAGTTTATGCAAATGAATGCAAACATGATGCAACAGCACCAACAACAAACCCTTGCACTTATGGAACTAATGAAAAAGTTTGCTGGGAAGTGATGCTGGTCAATCTCTGCAAGAGGTGATTTAAATGCACAAAGAGTTCACATTTTTATTAACTTGAACATTTTCAAGGAAGTTAAAAATTAAAGATTTATAATAATAATTACCTGTTTACATATATAGTTGTAAAGGAAATGTTGCTTAATTTTGCCAACCTTTGAAAGTCGCCGAATTGATGTTATGCCAGTATCAAAACTGGGGCTGAGCCTTTATCAAGGTAATAGGGCTTATCCAACTATAGAATTGTATTACACTCTGTAAACATGCTCACCAGTCCGGAATATCCCTAAATTTAAGGACAGGGCCAACTGGTCACACGACACTTTTCAACCAATGAGAATGCGCGCTTGTGTTTGTCAACAAACAAATCAAAACATCGCCCCAGTGATCAAAAATTTTCAAAACAACGGACGGAGTCGGACAGAATTAAAGATGAGCTTACAGTACTCGTCTAGGTTTCACATTTAATATTTCAAAGAAAACATTTCATGTAAGAGAATAAGAGCATTAATCATTGCAAGGAATCATTGGGGTGTTCGAACTGATTCCTGACCGATCGCAGAGGTCGTGGCTTCACTGGCATGGCTTGCAAGATTTTTGATTGAAGCAACTGGTCCCGTGAAAAATAGCCTTAGAGGGAGTGTGAAAATTTGTTGAGATCGTACAAAACACGATTGGTACTACCTATTAACTTCTACAGGACAAGAACCAAAGAACCAGTCATCATAACAAGAATAGAAAGTAGTTCAAATTTATTAATTTTTCTTGTTTGTTTTTTTGTGTTGTTTCGTGTTGACTTCACGCATCTGGTGCTTTCTTTGCTTGCTGTAGTACCTGCAATGTTTTAATTTTATCCCAGATAATCAGTGCATGTTCAATGAGTAGCGAAATACAGCATTTACAATTGAGATTTGCCTTGTTTCAAATTGAGGCGAGATGTTGGACGGGAATATCCATGAGACTAATAAAGTTGTTTTGGCCTTGAAAAGAAAAAAGGCAAAGGCTCGTACTAATGCGAAAAAAAGTGATAACACGGCTTTTGTGAGAAACCCGGGAGTGGAAAACGTACGTGTTTTGGACCTCGGAATTCAAAAATTGTCTACCAAAATTCTAGGTTGTCTACCATCCCCACATTCAACATGATAAAAGTTAATCGATATGACAATCGAGGAAAAATATCTAGAACTTCGTAAAAAATCTGTGAATCGAAAAAATAATAGATACTTGTTCACCCACCTTGAAAACGGACCAAAATCTCTCCTATACAACGCGTTGTTTAAAAGATAAAAGAAGAAATAAGCCACAAAATGTGCTGAATATTTCACGAGACACTTCCAATATGGCTTCCGATACGCTGTCCACTTAAAAAAATTGTGTGCCTCATCATGAAAAGTCTTAAAAATATGCCTGAGAACCTCGAAAAGATGACTGATTCTGTCCGACTCCGTCCGTTGTTTTGAAAATTTTTTATCACTGGGGCGATGTTTTGATTTGTTTGTTGATAAACACAAGCGCGCCTTCTCATTGGTTGAAAAGTGTCGCGTGACCAGTTGGCCCTGTCCTTAAATTTAGGGATATTCCGGACTGCTCACCATTATTTGTTCTCATTTAATACTTTGTTTTTCGTGGCATTTATTTCACTTTAATTCCAATATGTTAGCCTTTCTCGATTGTATAATTTTTTTTTAGTAAAAGGCAGTTCAATGTTCGCAAGGAAAAGTGTTATGTAACTTTTGTAAAACCTGTTTGGCAGACTTAGTGAAAATAATCCCCAATTTTTGGGGGAAAAACATCAAAGTAGTCTGATGTGGTGGATCCGTAACAACAAACACGAGCATTGTGAAGAAGGGCACATGTCACATACATTTTGCCAACAGCACTTAAACTTATTTTCAAGTTTTTTTTGAAGTCCAGAAATTTAAAATAATTTATTATATCACCAAAAATCCATTCCACAGAAACTCTGACTTCACTCATAGATTCATTCCATGCAGACTGTATGGGAGTTAGTCCAGCTCCTCGAAAAGGTCCTTGCAGCTGTAGTCGAAGAGGATATGCCGGATCTCCATAAATACATAAGGGGTTCCCATTTGTGTCCACTGAAAATCGTTGCAATTGGTTTAACACTCCAGATCTAGCTAACATCCCACTGTCATGTCTCTTTCCCTCGACAGGCCCAAACAGGTTGGCAACAAGGCCACTGGGTGCTGCGATAGATTGAAACTTTATAGCATGGACTTTTTTGTGACCATTGTATAAGCACTTTTGGTTTTGTCCTGGTCGGCATATGGGCCTCACAGTACCGTCAACAAACCCCCAACAGTTGTCAAGAGCAGCTCCCCTGTTGTGAACGGCAACGGCAAACTCCTCTAAATGATCGGGTCTTAACCAATCCTGGTTCAAATCAGTGAGAAGGCGGTTCCATGTTTGATACATCTTGTTCATAACAGCATTTGAGATCATACACAATTGTGGTTCTGGCCTTCCAAATCTGGGTATCATGTCTACGTATCTACAGGGATAAGCAAATCTTTTAAGAAAAATGCACAATGCCTCAACCATGTCGACATTTACACCATTGTAGCAAACGATCCGATCCGGTAAAGTAAACACCTCTGCCAAGTTGTAAATGTCATTCTTGTAAAATCTAAACTCAGTTTTACATTCATCATCGGTCATCTTGTCGAGATCGAAGCACTCGTAGTTAGTGTACGGTAAATCCGGGTTTTTAGGCTTGTGTAAGTCGTAGAGTAGCAAGAATTCTTCAGCGTTGGTCAAACCGGAAGCATGAGCCAGGAGAATAGTGTCACGGAACTTTGGCATGGCTTTCTAAAAAACTTTCGTTGACTTAAACACGATAAACATCAATGACCGTCGTCAACGTTCTCGCTCGTAAAATTCGTAATCTCAATTTTGGCGGGAACGCCAACACGACGTGGCCCCGCTCGACCCAGACTTCTCACGTTGCCGTTGCCGTCGCCGTCGTCGGATCGTAAGGTCCCTATTTTCCGTTCTAGGACGCCGTTTTACTGATCAGAATGTATTCAATCGATTGCATAAATGTACGCTCAATAAAGATGAAACCGAATTTCTTTGTCAATATGGTCTATCAAATGTGTCATTTTAACTCTTTTACAGTATCTAATTCTACTGACTATTTTATGTTAAATTAACATTTTCTTGTAACCTATTCTTTTTAGTTATATTAACGAGAAATATCTAAAGAAAATGGGTTATCTGAGATGCATCCCGGGTAGTTTTTTTAAACAGTTGAATTACCTACTTTGAAATGGTCTCTAATTAAATGAAGTGTGTTATTTCAACCAAAAAAAGTTAGTCATTCTTACTTAAAAGAAACTGGTTACAACTACCATAGTTAAAACAACATAATATTGAACTAAAAACAACCAAACAGAAAAGTCACAATAACCCTATTAATATTTTTTTTAACTGCTTTTAAATAAGTTATTTCAAATCAAAAGAATCCAGTTATTTCAAGCCAATCTGTCTAAAACAACAGGATTCTCTCAGATGCATTTTGCAACAATTTTTATTGTTGCAAATTTTACAGTGTGGGTCGTTTCTGTGGCTGTTAACTCACCATATTTGTTTCGTCGCAGCAAGAGTTGTTAGGTACTCTTCTGTGGGATTGGTCTGTGGAGTGAGCTGGTACTTTTTGAATTCCTATAGAGCGTATTACACGGTGGCAAGAAAATATGAATTTTATTTTCGAGTGGCAAAACAATATTTTACGAACGAGCCCAGCGAGTTAGTAAAATATTGTTTTGCCACTCGAAAATAAAATTCATATCTTCAAGCCGCCGTGTAATGTTCTTTTCATTATATAGACAAAATGACATCGATAAAATGATTACCAAAATTACGTCATCGATAAACTCACGTGTGAGATTATGGAAAATAAACCACTCGGGTCCCGGATGTAGTTTTTATGAATTTTACGAGTGGTATATTTTCCAGTAAAACACTTGTGTCTATATAATAAATTGTCATAATATAATGTGTTTTTTACATCCCCATTATCCTGTCGGTCATTGTATACCCATTATCCTGATCAAGCTTTAAAATCTACGGGTTCAACCTGTCGAGCAGACAACGATAGTAGAGCAGTGTAGTAGAGAAGAAACAGCAACATTTTCATACATTATACGGCTAGCGTCGGAGAATGGTTTATACCTTGTTTGACTAAACAGCTTTTAAACATAGGCCGATCAATATGAGGAACTTCTAAATAAAATGGATAAAAGAAAACACTTAATGGTGTATGAAATTTATCTTTATCTGGTAAGCTGTCTTTCCCTTACCTTTTTTTTATTGAAAAAACAAAGGTTGGTTTCCAGTTACGGTCTTAAAAAAATATATTTGTTTTTAATTTGGTGGACCTTAATTTGAACAAGCGTCTCTTACAAATACATAGGATAGTAGGTAATTAGCGCGTTTTCAAACGGGAAGACGCGGTTGTACCGTTACGTTATAGAAAGTTGGCGGTGAATACAAATATGACTTCACACCATTTGCGTCATTAACAGAGGCGAAAGTTAAAATGTTTATTTAACAATTAGTCCATGCGCCAGCGTGCGTATGTCAAGATATTACTGAAGCAAACGGAAAGTTTGGGGCGTGAGAGTTGCTCTTGTCGCAGATGGAAAGGCAAAACTGTATCGTATCAAGTTAAGCACTAGTTAATAGAGAATTGACTTTACACTGTCTTCGCCGATATCAAAAAGAGGCTAAAAGTCAGTGAAAGGTAGCTCGGGAAAAATATTTTTTTTTCAGATGTTTTTTAGTAAAATAACTACGAACAGGTGTGCCACCATCAATGTTAATGGTCGTAACTATGTGTGGCGTTTTTCTAGAAATGAGTACGTAATATTCATCAATAGACCCATTCGGGCTGACGCAAATGCAAAAGTTTTCATCGAGACATGAAGCACTAGTGTGAAAGTCTCTAATGTCTTTTTCGGTTTATTCATATTTCATTCGGAAACAATCGATCATTGGCTAATGAGATTAGCTGTGGAATAATTGTTGATTATTGTGTATTCAATTTCATGCAACATCGAATGGGTCTCTAACGATAGCATCATTATTGCCACTTCTTTCTGGAATAATATTTGCATTTTCCTTATTTTAGGTACCAGCTGCATGAGAGAGCTACGTCACAAGGATATTGCTGCTCTAGGTCAATTTTTTGCTTAACGATGAGAAAATATCGTGACATAAACCCCGGCTTACTTAGGGGCCAGGTTAGGGGAGTCCTCCAGCAGAACAATCGTGAAGCCAAGCAGTTGAAAATGAATAAAACGAGACCGAGAATGGTTACCATTGTATAAAAACCATGTTATGGTTCACAAGGAAGTGGGCAGCTTCTATCAACGCCTGTTGGAAGAATTTATTCAACATTTTGATATGGATCTAGCCATTGAATTTAGATTGACAGTTAGATTTAACTATTACAGCTTTGCTTACATAATAACTGGTAGAATATAAGGGACAAAGAACCGCCAGAAGGTGTTTTCAAGCGAAAAGACCTGACGAAGAACCAGTAAGCATAAACACAACAGCAAATGCATTCGAACTGCTCCAGTCTGATAAATCCAGAAGCACTAAAAGTTGGAGCAACAGTTGCTTATAGTTTAATCCTTGTACTCTCGCTGGTTGGAAATTCTCTCATCGTATTAATTGTTTACAAAACACCAACTTTTAGAAAACCGGTCAATATGTTGATCGCAAACATGGCCATGTCCCACCTGCTCTATCCAATATTCTTGTTCCCTGTTCCACTGGCAGATTTGCACGTTGGCTCGTGGCTTATTAGTTGAACCCTTGGTCAGGCCTTGTGCAAGATATACCCTTTTCTTGCTGAAATTTCCATGGTAGTGTCGATTCAGAGCCTGGTTCTGATAACAGTGGATCGATATGTAGCTGTTGTAGTTCCACTCCGTTCACCCCTCATCAGTCGCAAGGTGTGTCGCTGTTTGATTGTTGGTACATGGATACTCGCGGTGCTCTTTTGTTGGCCATATTTGTTTAACTTCAATCTTGTTGAATATCAAGGAGAAAAGTGGTGCATCAATCAGTGGGATGTGATCTTTGGAGAGAAAAGCTCGTTTGGTATTTACCTCCTATCAGCTTCTATCTTGTTCTTTTACATCCCTTCGTCGTCTTGGTGATACTTTACTCCATCATCCTGATCAAGCTTAAAAAGCAAGCCCATCCAGGTGAACAATCAGCCAGCGCTGAGGAACAGAGAACAAGAAGAAACAGAAAAGTGCTCAAGATGACCGTTGCTATCGTTGTAGCGTTTTTCATTTGCTGGATACCCTTTTCCATTCAGTTAGTAACATCTCTTTTTGTACCCAAAAACCATTTGGGTTGTAAGTTTCGGGTATCTCTTGATGTCGCCTTGTTTATGGCTTGCACAAACTGCAAACTGTGCTATCAACCCGATTATCTGCCTTACCTTTACCAGTAACTATCGCCAAGCTCTTAGGAGACTTGTGAATTGCTGTGGTACAGTGCAAGGTTAAGAGAAATCTAGGTCTGCAGTGGCGGATCCAGACCTTCAGATATGGGACGTGGGGGGAGGGGAAGGTCATCCAGACCCTGAGATAAGGGGGGCGCAGTCTCTAAAAAAAAATTTTTCGGCTCTTCAGGCCTTAGTTTGGTCTAAAAATAAGAGGAGGGGGGGAGTCTCCCCTGGATCCGCCACTGGTCTGACCGAAGTGATTCTTTAAAAAAGCAACCAATATTAATAACTTTACTGTAAAAGCTAATAATACCGAAAATTAATGCAGCATGCAATTTCTCTTAGGACGGCTGTAATACCCAGGAGAAATGGACAAAACATGAAATGGAACATAAAATGTAATATGACATGAATGAGGGTCTCAATGGGGTTAACCGATAGGCGTAAAACGGCCAAAAATTTAGTCGATAGCCGTAAAACTTGAAAACTTTTAACCGTTAGCCGTAAATTGGGTAAAAAAGAGTTAACCGTAAAAGAAATTGTCCCCTAGCTTTGTTAATTTTAAGCAAGGTGCTTAACTCACTTATGGTTGCGTTTTTTAGTTTCCGGCTACTTTGACTCCGTAAGCACGTTAGGCGAAAAGCCTTTTAGGTGTTGACCAAGACCTAGGCTCCATTTTCGCCGCTATCTCGGAGAACTAATTTTTCCTATAGCGAAAGAGGGCTTCTTGCTGGGAATTAATATTTGCGATTTTCAGAAGGTCGTGCCCTCGAAACACTAGTGAAACAACACGCAGAGCTGTTTGTAAAACACGTTGCCGATAAACAACATTTTCCTGTTTTCCTCTGACGCTACGGTAGACATTGCCATGCCTAGTCCCTGCATGTACGGCGTCTTTCCACGCAATCTCGGTCAAGACATTTCGGTGGCGAACTCGCTCGGACCACGTGACCCGAAACGCATTAGCCGCGCGGAATAATGAGGTCTACGGACAAGGCAACGACAGGCAGTCGTTTTGTACAGCCCTTCGCTATCATTAAAAACACTGGACACGGGAATTTTGTTATTGGCCGTTTTCACAGGACAGCTAGAAAGGGATTACCCAGACTAGCCTGTGTACAGTCGCCCCCTCCTCCACAGCGTTAGACACCCTTTCTCCGATTTTTTTCTGCGAGGAGGTTGCGGCTGTACACAGGCTATCTGTAACGGATAATCCGTCTTCCGTACTTCAAAATTGACGGATAAAGTCAGGGAGATTGTTCATTTCAAAATTAAAACTATTCCATTTTCAAATTGAGACGTATTACCTCACACGAATAAGCCGTCTCTAGTGTGGAATGTCGCGCCCCGGCCTTGAGTTGGGCGTTCGCGTGTCTGCTCACTATTGGCATTTCTACCTGTAATATAATATTAGTAGTGGAATACTTTATAAAAATATATTGATCTATCAAATGTGAAAATTTTTCAATAGAATAGCTTATTTTATCCTGATCCGAAGGCCTTTATTTTGCTTTAAAGATACAAAAAATACAGGTTAATTAATATTTAACTTTTTGAAACAAAAGAAGTTAATTTTTAACTTTTTGGTTAACCGTAACTGCAAAAAATTAACCGATAGCCGTAAAAGAGCCAAAATTTTAGCCGATAACCGTAAAAGACACCACCCCATTGAGACCCTCATGAATCTAATTCAGTCATTGCTGTCAGCAAACAAATGAACTTTGAATGTTAAGAACACTAAAGACATGTTTATAGGGAGTCAATTTAAGTTATCTCAAATAAGGGACGGACCATTAGAAAACTTATAGGGGGGCGGGCAACGATGTGCCAAAAAAATATATATATTCGCGCAAGGGAAAATTAAATCAAAAAAAAAAATCGTGCACGCCAATTATTCCTAAAAAAATATTCATGCTATGGCCTAAAAAAAAAATTCATGCAACGAATTTGATAGCGAAAAAGAATTCGTGCTGCTCGAAAATTCCCCTCCCTCCCCTCTCCTCTGGAATAGAAGGTCAGTAGAACGGAGGATTCTCGAGATTATTCTATGTATTCCTGTTGAGATCAAGCCAAGTTAGAATTAGTGTTGGTTCTGTTGTTTTTAAAAGTGAGAATTAGAAACGTGTAAAAAAGAGTAGTAAAAAGAGACGTGCCATCGTAAATGTTAATGTTTGGATCATAATTATCTGCTTTTGTATAAATGGTTATTGTATGGTGTACATACAACCTTAACGGTATTTTAAGTATTTTAACATTTTAGCGATGAGATTTCTTCTTTTTCCAAATTGAAAAAGAATAACTACGTCAACTTTCCCGCATTCCGCTCCAGTGAGCAGACATAAAGAAATGAGGACGAGGCTCGGGTGCAGAACCATACAAATCGCTGTATTTTGTCCACCCGAGCCTCGAGTTGGTGCATTTGTTTACTGAAATGCGGGAAAGGTCTATTACTACCATGCCTTGTGTTTTTGTAAGAGATTTAACGAGCGAGGTTAAACTGTTAGGATTACGGGTTACCCTGACACCGAGTGAAAAATTCAGTATATTTTTCGCATTTTTTGTGTGAGGAAAAATGTTATAATAAGCTTGAGAGTTTTTTCTCTCTTCCAGAGAACTAGCCGTTTCTGCGGAATGCGTTTCCTAGCTTATTTATATGTTGATGATTGTCACTGACGAGTTGGTGAAAACTTGCCGCCGCAAGGAAATGAAGTAATTATTCCGTTTTCTTCCGAACATTCTGCTCCCCTGGGCGATATTTGGAATAATTATTCCACTTATTTCAGAGCTGTAATAGCAGGTCAATCGAACGGATTTTCCGGATTATTTTATCTTTTCCTTTTGTGGTCAAGCCAAGTTTTAAAAGTCTTTTTTCGGAGTAACAAAAAATTTCTCTAAAAGGCTTTTTTAAAAACGTGAGTAGCTGTCCAAAACTCTCAGAGATCTTGGTATAGAGTACCAATCCTTAATAGAGAGAACTGAAAAAGAACGACCACCCTCCGCGCATAGTTATATCTTGGACAAAGCAAATTTAAATTACAATTTCTTGTATTCCTCATACGCATGCTATGCTAGAATTTGTAACCAGAAGTTTGTTCATTTATAATCAGGAGTGTTTCCTTTAAGTCTCTTGTGAATGAGTGCGCATCGATCGATTTATGTGCGACTCTCTATAAAAAGGAATCCAATTACAGCCGTTACCACTAACACGCGCCCTCAAAGATTTTTTTCTTCAGGTTCAAACCTGCGTTTTGGAGGATGTCAATCGACCGTTACTATGGTTTTTCACGCGTTGGGGAGCTTTGGTTGTCTGAGACTGAATTGCGCGGCAAGTTTACAATTGGTGGGCGGGGGGTGGGGGGTTGACTTCGAACGCGTTAACCTGTGCCACCTAGGGCTATCCGGGGGTATGCTTCCGTTGTAGTGTTTTTCATTTGCTTGATACCCTATTCCAGTAACTTTTTAATGGCTAGATTTAGTGCACCGGACAGTTCCATTTGGTTTTGATGTAGTTTTGTTCTATACGTAATTGTCCCCGGTTATACATCTTACACAAACCGGCTGTGCTATCAACCCGATTATCTGCCTCATTTTTAGCAGTAATTACCGCCAAGCACTTAAGAGACTTGTAAATTGCTGTGATACAGTGCAAGATTAACTTTTGAAAACTTAAAGCTGGGTCTAAAGCTGCTAAAGAACAGGTTCAATTTTTTTCCTTGATAAAACGTTGTGCAACTTCAGAGCAGTGTTTCTACATGATCGTAGAATTGACTGAAATATGACAATAATAGAGTGCTTCCGCACCATCACAGAAACGTGCTCTTTGATAATTGTCGATGGTAAAAATGAAAATAAGTTTAAAAAATGACGTAGCGAGAATATGTCAATCAAGAAATCCCCTCTGTATATCCATTTCTGGGTTATTGTTCTTGCTCGGACAGGCGCAACATTTGGCTATTATTCGAAGAAGAATAGAACTCCACGCGACTAATAAGACTTCAGTCTATAAAAAACTGTCTAAATTTAATTCGAATTAGCATGTTACCCTTTGCTTTTTAACGTTTTAAAGTGGATGTTTCAACACGCTGATTTGAAACTAATTTTAAGCTTTTACAAACCTTCATGGCGTTTGAATCGATAGATGTACTTCAGTTGGATAATGCATTTGCATAGAAATTTCTGCGCAACATTTGTTATATTTTGCTACTCACGGCACGAAACAAAGCACGATTTTAGAAGGATCAAAGTACTTTGTATAGGTAATAGCATGATTTGTAGTGATATTTCGAAATTGTTACACGTAGTTTAACGAGCCGTCAGGCGAGTGAAATTTGAGACAATTTTGAAATATCACGAGTGGTATTTATGCTAAATTATGCTCAATTATTTGTTTATACTACTACCCGCAAAGGGTTTGTAATTTTCACATGTAGATATTTCAAATTAAGCTGAAATACCACTGCTCCAAGCCAAGCAAATTGCAGAAATTTCCCATGTAGTAGTATAATCCCTTGAATACTTTGCAAGTTTCATTGAATACAATTTCATGGAGTTTGTGTTACCCGCGGTTGCCTGACGGTTTCAACGTTTTATGCAAAAACATCGAAAATGAACTGCGCGTTTACCTCTCTCGGCGCGTTGCTTTTTAATTGCCCAAGCTGGATTTTTCTGAGGTATAATAATTCTTCCAAAATTCCATATACCAAGCCGTGATTTTTTCCTTCAAAGTTTTGCAAAATTTAATTGCTTATGAATGTGCTGAAGATAGGAATCTTCGGGCGTTTTTTAACCGATTAAAAAATTTATTATCTTGCAATATTTTTACTAAATAGTACTGTAACTGAGATGCCTTACTTACCTGCCAAAGATAAACTTGTTTCCTTGAACCGTCTTTCTTCCCGAGGGCTTTGAAAACGGTATAATTCAAAGGTTTTAGACCGGCGACTATATGGCGTGGGGCAGCATTTCACTTTTTGCCAGTTTTCTCGAAAAAGAAAATTCTTCGGAAACTTTGATTTTGATTTTCGAAAATGTTTCACCAAACGGATTTTCCTGACTAAATATGAAGAATTTCGAAATTTCCGTTTTGACGGCAAAATTCTCTATATTTACGGACAGCCGCTCTTAAGCTTTTTAAAGCTAATAAGAGCTTGAGGACTCAGGATTTTTACAGACACTTTAATACTTGTCCTCGTGAATGAAAATTGTTGTCTCTGTATATGCATCACCGAATTATATTTCCTTTATTGATTGTTAGTAGTCTCTCTTGTAATTTTAATCGCTATGCCGTTTGTTTTCAGTCGTTCAGTAAACATCGCTTCCAGGAGTACTCAAAATACCGTGCGTATCAAACGCTTTTGAAGATTACACATCGAGAAAGCATTAAATAAAAAATATTATTATGTTGGAGGGTAACTCTATTAATGTTCATTCAAACACTCGACCACAGCTCGCACTGCAAAAGTGAGAACCGGCTGGGCGTATAGGTGATTTTGGACATTTTTTTAACGGTTTAGCTAAAAGCCCAGGCGTGCTTCCATCGTCCTGAATATTGAATGAGTGCAATTTGTATTGCAAAATTGTGAAATACTGCATTCTGTCCAAGGTCTGTATGATAAAAACAGTGTCTCATAGTACTGTTTCACCTCAGATGTGATGCTATAAATGGTATAAAAGGTTGGTTTACACGAACAGAGATTTGCTGGCAAGTTTTGGTAAAGTAAACTTGTCGAACGCAAAAAATTCGGCCTGATTTTTTTTCCAGGCCTAATTAATCTACGGTGATCAAGAGCCATTATGGCTCTTAAATGTGATCGAAGATGATTGCCAGTTTTTGGGTGTACATATGAGGCTATCAAATCTATAGCTCGGTGTAAGATCTGGTTCACTTTTGGGCTGATTGCAAATTAATTTTCTCTAAAACTACTTAGCCTTTCCCTCAAAAGTCACATGAATTTGCTCTAAAGCTATTTGACCTGTGGAATACAAGTTTATTGTTTGATTTAAATTGTATAAATTTATCAATGGGAGGCTCGCTTTTAGCCCTTGCTAAATCTATATATTACAATCGTTAAGGAGGAAGTATTATAGTGTTATTAGTTTACAGATCAATAACGGGATCTGACCGCGGTTATAAGACGGAAGTATTAATCATTATAGCATTATTTGAACGTAGGTGTTGTGGAAGCAGCAAAGACTCAAGAGAACAGACCCGTCAAGAACTCAGTAAGCATGAACTCAACAGCAAAGCTGCTCCAGTCTGATAAATCCAGAAGCAGGTCTGGAAAAATTGGAGCAACAGTTTCTCTCAGTTTGATCCTTGTTTTTTCGCTGGTTGGAAATTATTAAAAACTGAATCATTGGATAATGCAATTCTAGAGCTCTGATTGGCTTAGCCATCATGGTATATGAGCCATTATACCATGCTCTCCAAATATGGTAACTGTACGCGTCTGCTTAACCCATTCGCTCCTGGAGATTTTGCCGAAAAACGTGTTTTGAAGCTAGTCGAGTGGTTTTCTGGTCACTGCCGTGCTATAAAGAGCTAAAACTTACCACAAACCGGTTTACAGGTCGTACACTTCGCGGCCTTCTGATCCAGATGCAAAATATCAGCTTGCGAAGTTCGGGCATGCGCAGAAAGCATTTATTTACTTTTCGCTTTCTCTCTTCCCCTCTTTTTTCGCTTTTCTTGCCTCATTTGTTTTTCTCTTGCAGGGCATTTAGTAGCCTTCGTTTTGGTGGGAAGAGTTTTTAGGAAAGCTTTTAGGATCTTAGGATTAGGTGAAAGGAAAGGTAGGTGAGCAATGGAACAAGATTTTTATGGAGATTTTCAGGCCAATGTCACATGGTTTTTTGCTTCTTTCTCCGGTGTCCTTGACTGAATTGTGCTCATTCTGGTATGGTTTGAAAGATCTCTTCACTCTGCACAAGTTCGTGGACAAAGTTGTTCTTGTCCGCTAAAACTGATGACGTCACAAAGGGTAAAA
>CALNXK010000330.1:190000-192500 GCA_942486035.1 Porites lobata
ATCGATATGCAGCTGTTGTAGTTCCACTCCGTTCACCCATCATCAGTCGCAAGGTGTGTAGCTGTTTGATTGTTGGTACATGGATACTCGCAGCGGCCGTTCATTCGCCATATTTGTTTATCTTCAATCTTGTTGAAAACCAAGAAGAAAAGTTGTGCGTGAATCAGTGGGAGGTGATATTCGGAGAGAAAACCTCAGTTGGTATTTACCTGCTATCAGCTTCTACCTTTTTCTTTTACATCCCTTTTGTCGTCTTGGTGATACTTTACTCCATCATCCTGATCAAGCTTAAAAAGCAAGTCCATCCAGGTGAACAGTCAGCCAACGCTGAGGAACAGAGGACAAGAAGAAAGAGAAATGTGCTTAAGATGACCGTTGCTATCGTTCTAGCGTTTTTCATATGCTGGATACCCTTTTCTATTAACGCAATAATATCTTATTTAGCACCAAGAAAGAATTGGGTTTTTTGTAAGTTTTTGGTATCTCATAATGTCGCCTTGTTTATGGCTTACACAAACTGTGCTATCAACCCGATTATCTGCCTTACCTTTACCGGTAACTATCGCCAAGCTCTTAGGAGACTTGTGAATTGCTGTGGTGTAGTGCAAGTAAAGTGAAATCTAGGGCTGATCGAAGTGATTCTTAAAAAGAAGCGACCAATATTAATAACTTTACTGTAAATAATACCGAAAATTAATGCAGCATACAATCTCTCTTGGGACGGCTGTAAGACCCAGGAGAAATGGGGGGAATGAGGCTCGTTATGGGAGAATAGCGGTGAATAAGAGATTTACCGAGCGCCGGTAAACTGTTTGAAATGCGGGTTACCCTAAACTCGGAGCCGAATATAAAATTCAGTAGCTAGCTTTCTCGCTTCTTTTTTCGAGGAAAAATGTTAAGAGTGTTTTTTTTCTCTGTTTCAGCGGTTGCTTTTTCTATGGAATGCCTTATTTTCCAATATCGTTTATATGCTGAATCTATTGTCTCAGCATGGCAAAGTGATCCGCCACTTTTTTCTTTTTGTTTTTGTTGTTAGTGTTGTTGTTGTTGTTTTTGTGAAAACGTGCCGGCGTAAGGAAATGGCGCCATTATTTCATTTTAATTGCAAACATTCTGCTCCCTAGAGCAGTATTTGGAATATATTTTACTTATTTCAGAACTGGAATAGTAGGTCAGTAGAACGGCGGATTCTCGGGTATTCTATGTATTCCTATTGAGATCAAGCCAAGTTAGAATTAGTGTTGGTTCTGTTGTTTTTCAAAGTGAGAATTAGAAACGTGTAAAAAGAATAGTAAAAAGAGACGTGTCATCGTAAATGTTAATAGTTGGATCATAATTATCTGCTTTTGTATAAATGGTTATTGTATGTTGTACATACAACCTTAACAGGCTTAGATGAATATATATAGCTATTCCGCCGCAAACTTACTTCAGCTTTCTTAGACCGGCCTTTTAATCACTTTGATCGCTATAATGACTTTCTGATTGCATTTTGTTTCTGAGCTCAACGATTTAGTGAATAAAATTTCATTAATTTTGTAGTTGACTTTGCTTTGCTTTACTGAGTAATTACGACTTGTCATTTGTGTGTGTATGTTTTATCCCGGCAAATTTTGACCTCTTTGATCACAGTACTCTATTTGTCATCTCTCTTGCATTAGTTATTTTCCATTCTAGGACGCCATTTAACTGATCAGAACGGTATTCAATCGATTGCATAATTGTACGCTTAATGAAGATGAAACAGAATTTCTTTGTCAAGGCTACAAATCACTGTAATTTGTCCACCCGAGCCTCGAGTTGGTGCATTTGTTTACTGAAATGCGGGAAAGGTCTATTACTACCATGCCTTGTGTTTTTGTAAGAGATTTAACGAGCGAGGTTAAACTGTTAGGATTACGGGTTACCCTGACACCGAGTGAAAAATTCAGTACGTATATTTTTCGCATTTTTTGTGTGAGGAAAAATGGTATAATAAGCTTGAGAGTTTTTTTCTCTCTTCCAGAGAACTAGCCGTTTCAACGGAATGCGTTTCCTAGCTTGTTTATATGTTGATGATTGTCACTGACGACTTGGTGAAAACTTCCCGCCGCAAGAAAATGAAGTAATTATTCCGTTTTCTTCCAAACATTCTGCTCCGCTGGGCGATATTTGGAATAATTATTCCACTTATTTCAGAGCTGTAATAGCAGGTCAATCAAACGGATTTTCCGGATTATTTTATCTTTTCCTTTTGTGGTCAAGCCAAGGTTTAAAAGTCATTTTTCGGAGTAAGAAAAAATTTCTTAAAAAGGCTTTTTTTAAAACGTGAGTAGCCGTCCAAAACTCTCAGAGACCTTGGTATAGAGTACCAATCCTTAATAGAACGAACTGAAAAAGAACGACCACCCTCCGCGCATAATTATATCTAGGACAAAGGAAATTTAAATTACAACTTCTTCTATTCCTCATACGCATGCTATGCTAGAATTTTTAACCAGAAGTTTGTTCACATTTATAA
>CALNXK010000330.1:197500-217500 GCA_942486035.1 Porites lobata
TCTTTAGACGACTAGTAAAATTCAAGACCTCTTCAAGATTGTAAAAACTATGTTAGTGCCTTTTCCCTTACAAAAAACAGGGGGTAGCAAAAGGTGAAATATGGTTGACAAATTTCACGTATCACGTGCTTTATAAACCAATTTTCACGAGGCATGAATGTCCCGTCCGTTAATCAAAGAGGGTACGAACCGAAACCACGGTCATCGTGGATCACACTTCGACGGTTGTCATATTGAAATACGTCAAAGATTACACTGACCGCAGGTGGCAGTATTTGCTCCCAATTAAATACAGTGAAGCCAGAAGTGTTGTCGATGGTTGAATATCAAACATACACAATATATTAAACCATTATTTGAACTGTAGATGATTTTCGGTCGAAACAAGCCTCAAGAGAAGGAACACAACTGTCGAGAAGTCAGTAAGCATGAACACAACAGTAAATGGATCAAGTTTCTGGAGCTGCTCCAGTCTGATAAATCCAGAAGCAGGAAAAATTGGAGCAACAGTCGCTTATAGTTTGAGCCTCGTTTTCGCGCTGGTTGGAAATTTTCTCCTTATATTGATAGTTTACAAAACACCAACTTTGAGAAAACCGATTAATCTGTTGATCGCAAACATGGCCATGTCCGACCTGCTCTATCCAACATTTCTGTTCCCTGTTCAACTGGCAGAGATGCACGTTGGCTCGTGGTTTATTGGTGGTACCTTTGGTCAAGCCTTATGTAAGCTACACATTTTTCTTGCAGATGCTTCCTCGTTCGTTTCGATTCAGAGCCTGGTTCTGATAGCAGTGGATCGATTTGGAGCTGTTGTAGTTCCACTCCGCTCTCGTCTCATAACTAGAAAGCTATGTCCATTCTTTATTATCGCTACGTGGATCACCGCAATGGCCGTTCTTTCGCCATTTCTTGTTGCTAATAAAGTTGTTAAATACCGAGAACGACTGATGTGCGTAAGTCTGTGGATGGAAATCTTCGGAGGCACATTTGAAAATTACGCCCTAGCAGTTGTCGTCGTGTTTTTCTACATCCCCTTTGTCCTCGTGGTGATACTTTACTCTATCATCTTGATGAAGCTTAAAATGCATGCCCATCCAGGTGAACAGTCAGCCAACGCTGAAGAACAACGCACTAAAAGAAACAGAAACGTGCTTAAGATGGTAATTGCTATCGTTGTAGTGTTTTTCATTTGCTTGATACCCTATTTCAGTAACTTTGTGATAGCTAGATTTAGTGCACCGGACAGTTCCATTTGGTTTTCATGTAGTTTTGTTCTATACGTAATTGTCACCCGTTATATATCTTACACAAACTGTGCTATCAACCCGATTATCTGCCTCATTTTTAGCAGTAATTATCGCCAAGCACTTAAGAGACTTGTAAATTGCTGTGATATAGTACAAGATTAACTTTTAGAAAACTTAAAGCTGGGTCTAAAGCTCTAAAGAACAGGTTCAATTTTTTCCAGTTAATAAAACTTTGAGCAACTTCAAAGCAGTGTCTCTACATGATCATAGAATTGACTGAAATGTGACAATAATAGTTCAATCCGCAAGTACAGAGAATTCGAGTGTTGGACAAAAATTGAAGTGGAACACACCATCACAGAAACGTGCTCTTTGATAATTGGCGATCGTAAAAATGAAAATAAGTAAAAAATGACGCAGAGAGAATGTCAATCAACAAATCCCCCGTGTATATCCATTTCTTGGTTATTGTTCTTGCTCGGACACCCGCAACATTGTGTCTAATATCCGAAGAAGAATAGAACTTCACGCGGCTATATTAAGACTTCAGTCTATTCAAAAAGTGTCTAAATTAAAATTATACGAATTAGCATGGAACTATTTGTTTTAAAGCGCTTCAAACTTTAAGTTAGTCTTCGATGATTGTTGTTGATTTTGCCGTGGATGTTTCAAGAGGCTGATTTGAAATGATTTTTTATCTTTTACAAGCTTTCACGGCGTTCGAATCGTACTTCAGTTGGATAATGCATTTGCATAAACATTTCTGCGCAACATTTGTTATTTTTTGCAGGTTTTGTTGTTTAACTTCACTCAATCAACACGTTTTGAAAAACAAATTCGCATTATTCAGCAAGTCCAATAGGCCTTTTTACAGTTGTGTGCTTAGTCCCCTGGTCTTTGAATAGAAGCAAGGCTGGCGGTGACCTTGTTTTGCTACAAACCTTACTGCTTTTTCATGTGCAAATCGTGGCATTTTCATGCTAACAAGCCCGTGAACATGATCATTTACATATGAAAAACAAGAAGGTTTGTAACAAAACCAGGTCAGCACCAGCCTCGCTTCTATTCAAAGATCAGGGCACTGAGCATACAACTGTAAAAGGGCCTGTTACCAAACTAACCTTTTTTGATTTAGCTGTACATTAACAAACACATCTCTAGAGAACACAACTGTCGAGAAGTCAGTAAGCATGAGCACAACTACAGTAAATGGATCAAGTTCCTGGAGCTGCTCCAGTCTGATAAATCCAGAAGCAGGAAAAATTACATTAACAGTTGCTCTCAGTTTGATCCTTGCTGTTTCACTAATTAGAAATTTTCTCATCGTATTACTTGTCTTTATTAGGCCTGCTTCAAACGTTGTTCTACTGCCGTGCTAAGCTGGCTCGACTGTAGCTCGACTGCAGCATGAAACTAGCACGACTTGGTTTCAGACGACGAATTTAATTCAGTCGAATAGGACGGCTATTGCCGAAAACAAAACACAAAAAATATAGAAACGATTTAGCAAACTTTTAAATGTATTCTAATGTATTCATAATTTATAAATTGAGTTCGGCACTAGCACGACTTGGTTTCAAACGTCGCGCTACTGCCGTGCTAAAGTCGAATTTCGTAATTAGATCAATATAGTTCGGCACGGCAACAGCACGACGTTTGAAACCGATAAATATGTTGATCGCAAATATGGCCATGTCCGACCTGCTCTATCCAACATTCCTGTTCCCTGTTCTACTGGCAAAGATGCACTTTGGCTCGTGGTTCGTTGGTGGTACCCTTGGTCAAGCCTTATGCAAGCTACAAGTCTTTCTTGCAGATTGTTCTGTTTCAGAGCCTGGTTCTGATAGCAGTGGATGCGTCTGGAGCTGTTTTAAATCCACTTCGTTGCCCTCTGGTCACTCTATAGGAAGCACTGTCCAATCTTCATTTGTCGCCACGTGGATCGTCGCAATGGCCGTTTTTTCGCCATGTTTTCTTGCTTATAAACTTGTCGAATACCCTGGAGGAATGAGGTGCTCAAGTCTGACTGAGTCTGAGGGGAAGAAAACAATAATGTGCCCCCTGACCAACTTACCAAGCAAGTTTGTTTGTGGTGAGAAGTATAACGTCCGCCAAGGCCGATACACACGAGGGGTTTTGCTCCCGGGCATGCTCCAGTCTCATTTTGCACGTGTCAGTACACACGAGGGAGCGTTTTCAAGTTCGCTCAATTTGCCCCGCGAACTTGCTCCCAAATATTTAACCGGTTAAATATCGTGGAGCATTTTGCGGGGTGGAAATTCTGCTCCCGAGGATGAAGTATACCCATGAAATCGTTGGTACACACGGAGGAGCTTTGCTCCCAGGGCGTGACCCTGGAGCATGCTCCGGGAGCAAAATCCCTCGTGTGTATCGGCCTTAATGCAAAAAGGGAGGGTTCGTGGCGCAGACACGGTGGTGTTCGCAACCTACTTACCTCACTTATTGGTAAGGTTTGCACCAACGTTGAACTCGAACCACAACTACAACCTCTCGATAATGAGCGATTCAACCTCAGAGGCGCGGTAACAAGCTCGGAGGCAAGACTGCATTTGAAGGCAGCTAGGGGTCTTTTGGTCTCGTGGAGTTACGGCATTTTTTGATGTCAGAGTAACGCATGTTAACTCCAAGTGTAACCAGGGAAAAGCAACATCCAAAATCTCTAAGAAGCAGGAGGAGGAGAAAAAGCGGAAGTAACAACAGAGGGTGCTGGAAGTTGAAATAGGATCTTTCACTCCCCTAGTTTTTGGAACCAACGGTTGGATGGGAGCCGACTGCAACTGCTTTCTCAAACGCCTAGCCGAGAAGCTGTCAGAAAAAAATGAGGAACCTTACCACATCACTATTACTTGGATTAGAACACTGCTTTCTTTTGAGATTTTAAGGTCGGTTAAAACACATGCGTAAGAGGTTCCAGGACACCCTTCCAGAAAATTCCACAAGGAGATTTCATTGATGACTGCCGCTTAAACGCTAGCCAAGGAAGTGTCCACTAATTTAGAAAGTGATAATGGCGTGAGCTTGTAAGTTAGTATTTTAGGATCTTTTTAATATTTTTATTTCATCAAAATTTTAGTATATGATAGTGGAATGTAAAATGGTCATGTGATGACTGCCGCTTAAAAGCTAGCCAAGCGTGTGACTGTCCGCTAATTTTAGAAAGTCGATAATCGGGTGAGCTTGTAAATTAGTGTTTTAGGATCTTTTAATATTTTTGTGTCATTAAAAGTTTAGTCTGTGATAGTGCAATGTAAATTGGTCATATGGTGAGCTGACATAATAACTACCGCATCGCGCAGTCACAGTCCTCGTCCCTTGGTTTTTTATCTAATAATGAATTCGAAACAACAGTTGCTCTCAGTTTGATCCTTATTGTTTGGTTAGAAATTTTCTCATTATATTAATTGTTTACACAGTAATTTTCAAGGAGTTATAATAACTCCTCTAGTGGGGTTAATTTAACTCCTTACAGTGGACTTATTTTTTGGGGAGTTATTTTCACTCCAAAAAGGAGTTTAAAGAACTCTTTTTCAGGAGTAAAAATGACCCCAGATATTGAGGAGTTAAAATAACCCCAAAAAAGGAGTTATCCTGTACCTAAAATTTCTACACCACTTAAAGTAACTAAAAAAAGAGTAAAAACAACCCAAGTAAGGAGTAAAAATAAACCCATTTTCGGAGTTATTTTAACTCCAGACTGGGAGTAAAAAGAACTCTTTTTCATTAGTAAAATTACCCCAAATTTGGAGTTAAATTAGGAGTTAAAGTAACCCCCAAAAGGGGGTCATCTTTGCTCCATTTTCGGAGTTATAATAACTCCCTAAAAACTACTGTGTACAAAACACCAACTTTAAGAAAACCGATAAATATGTTGATCAAAAACATGGCCATGTCCGACCTGCTCTTTGCAATTTTCAGTTTCCCTGCTAACCTGGCTCGATTGCACAGCTCCTGGTTTATTGGTGGTATCCTTGGTCAGGCCTTGTGCAAGATACAAATTTTTCCTGGAGATGTTTCCTTGAAAGTTTTGATTCAGAGCCTTGTTCTGATAACAGTGGATCCATTTGGAAATGTCGTAATTCCACTTCGTTTCCCTCTTATAACCAGCAAGCAGTGTCCATTCTTCATTGTCGCTACCTGCTGTATCGTCGCAATTGCCGTTCCTTGGTCATATCTTGTTGCTGTTAAACTTGTTGAATACCCTGGAGGGATGATGTACAAGAATCAGTGGCAGGAAGCCTTCAAGGGAACCAAATATGCAAATTACCTGCTAGGAAGTGCTATATCGTGTTTTTCTGCATCCCTCTTGTCTTCCTGGTGATACTTCACTCCATTATCTTGATCAAGCTTAAAAGTCAGGCCCGTTGACCAGGTGAACAGTTAGCCAACGATGACGAACAACGCACAAGTGAAGTGCTTAAAACGGCTTGGAAACTAAAATTTCGAGGACGTTTTTGGACTATTTACATTTAGGGCATGAATTTTTTGTCATTTCAGGCCATGGAACCTAAAAATGAGCCTAGCTAGCTGTAAAAAGGGGCAATACGGAGGCAATACGTCCTAGCCGGCATGATCACATGCTGTTTAAGGAAAATTCCCTCATCCATGTCAGGAAATTCAGTATTTTAAAGCCTCCCCTAGGGCATGACTAAGCAACTGAGGACATTTCTGCTACGTTTTTAATGTTGGTTAGCATGCAAGGATTTTTCCCATGCCTATCGTCAATGATTTGCTCACTGGTAATAGAGGGAGTGGCCCCAGAGTGGTTTTGCATTGAAATTGGCATGCAACAGAATTTCGCATGCCCTGTAAGCATAATTTGAGGTTCCGTGACCTTCTCACCCAGGCCGCGAGAAGCCTAGGTTCTAGTAATAAGTAATTCATACCCAGCAAAATGCCGGGCATGCCAAATTTTCTGGCATGCCCGGCATGCCAAATTCTCTGACATGCCCGGCATGACAAATTCTCTGGCATGCCGGGCGTGCCACAATCTGGGTCATAATCGGTCTCTGGCATGCTCTCAACGCACAGGTTATAATTCCTTGAATCTACAGATATTTTAAGCCTGGCTAAAAAAAAAACTAAACAGATCACAGTGCTTATCTTTTGATGTACGGTTACACGATGAGGTCATCATAGATTTGGTTGTCCCAGCGAAGTTTAGATAACAAAAGCTCTAATTTTCACAAGAAAGTAAAACCCTGAGGGATTCTGCCGTAGTAATAAAACAGCGTAATCGTGGAGATGACCTGTTGGGGGATTGTAAAAGCTCCTCACCCCTTTTAATGAGTCTTTAATAGGATTCCCATTTCACATTGCGAATAAAATGGAATTGACTGAAATCAGTAAAAAGAGAGACAGAGACTATTTTCATTGTATAATAAAATGCATCTATGTTCTATGAAAGCTTTAAAAAATACAAGGTTATAGAATATCTTTCAAACTTTCATTACAAACTGAGCTAAGCCCCAAAATCACTGTTCATTATTTAGTAAATTATGATGTTTGACAATGTAATGTGCTTGAATACAACGTTGCAATTACAAATCTCTCTAACGCAATTTTCCCTACGTTAGAAAAGCTGTTTTTATCTTGTTTCACATTTTGATAAGGAGTCTGAGTTCCTCTTTGTTGTTTTGTAGGCTTGCCAGGGATTAATGTTTTTGTGTCATTACCAGTGTCTGTGTTCTTTGTTTTTAAGTCAAAGTAAGTCAGTAATAACTGACATTATCAAAGAATTGCTCTCTAGAAAAGTAATTATCTCCTCGTCATGTCTAGAAGTTACCTGTAACAAAAAATAAATGGAATGTTAACACATGAAAGGGCAATATGAAAAAATGAAATAGAACATGTAGAGCTCAGCTTCTCTTAACATATTTTCATACTGGCTTGTTGAGTCTGTTAAAGGTCGCAACTAATTGTCTGAGGCTAAATGTCACAAGAGTGAGCAACTGAGATAAATGCATGGTAAATAAAGTGAAAGAAACGTGGTTTCACATTAGCCAATTTACATTGCGTTGTTCGATGATGTTTACACGCTCTTCTACTGCGAAATAAACAATAGGATTTAACGAGAGCGAATTTGTTTCTCAATCGGTGTATAAAAAAGTGAAGCTATTAAATTAAAAGCTCATATAATTAGGAAAATTCCTATACGAAAACAATGCTAGTGACATTAAATTGATCAGATAAAATTCTCACCAAAATATGTCGAGTAATTAAAAGCCTCAATGTTTGCTTTTGTTTTTGCGTAAAGGTAAATTTTTCGGTCCACAAAGCAAAGTTGAAAAAGCGACTAAATCTTAGTTTTTTACATTGAACATGTTTATTAGCTTAGTTTTCGTCCGTTTTAAAAGCTTTATAACCCAATCATAATTTTCGGGTTAAAATAGTACAAAATCATTTCAAAAACCATGTTCATTTAAAGTAGAGCCGGCAAACGTGAACATTTTGTAATTCAAAAGTCGGACCAAGCCAGGTTGTTTAAGTCTTTGCTTGGATGAGATGTCCAAAAGAAAAATTAGTTTTGTGGACCTAAACGCACATTCACAGACTGCTTATATTGAGTTGTTTACAACTTTTCATTGATACCTGCAGCATGTTCATTTTTTTAAAGCGAAATCCAAATCTGATTTTGGCATTTGATTTACGGATATTTTATTTTGTCTCCAAAGGTGATTGTAATATCGGTTTGATTGTCTTTCAAACAACAGTCAAACTATGCAGCAAAAATAAGTAACTTTACCTGTACAGTGAAAAAATATGACTGTAGGTGCCAAAAATAATTATACTCAAGCTATAAAATTAGATCTGACTTTTTTAGCTTTGGTTTCTATATGTTTGAAGTTTTCTCTAGTATTCTTAGCAGCAGAAGAAGATTACAAGACATACAAACAGAGACAATCCGAAGTGAACGAGTTGACAACCACTTATGCCGGAGTTCTTAGGCATGCTCAACAGCAAGATAAACTGAATGCCAAAAGGCTAATTCACGGGATTTGTTCGATATTAAGGCTTTTTCTTTACCAAATTAATACTACATTTGTTCTTACAGTCTCTCGCAGAATCCATTTCTTGTGCAGCATTCACCAACATCTCAACCATGCACCGCAGAAAAGAAAAAAAGACAAACAAGTGCGAAGAGACATGACGACATCGTGACGCCACAACCGATTTCGTGCGTGCTCGGGGTATCTTCGGATGACGCAGATGACGTTGCTCAAAGGATTATCGTCAGCAAGGAGTAAAACAGTTTGCGAGATTCGCATAGCCGACAAGAAGCGCACTGAAAAACTAAGCAAAATCTCTCTGAGAAGGCAGTCCAAATTCACCAAATCAGAACGTCTTTGCAGTATTAACGTCGTACTCTCGTACTGACTTGAACGACCTGGTAAGCTTAATTTTCACCAGTCTTTTAATGCTGTTGACCGGCCGGGAAACATTCCGACGCGATGAAACTTAAGCATGGATAAGTTTATACTGAGAAGATTTGTTATCTTATTTTTTAAGACGCTTTTCCGCCATCAGATTTAAATCTGGACCCAGAAATGTCAGTATCGGTTTGAAATAAAAAGATTAATTTTTGATTGCAAGTTAAATATTCTATTTTATGCATGAATAATATTGTTTTGTTGTGCTTTTCATTTATAAATCCAGGCTTCTGTCTTCAGTTTGGCCAGTCGATCCAGTGACAGGCATTGTGACAAACATGACTTTTTTTGTTATAATCTGCATTTATTGCCAGGCATGGAACCTGTAACTTCAAGCTCCCTAAGATATATTTGGCGATTATACGTGATTCTCAGGATATGATGCTGAAGCGAACATCAAAATCAGTCTCGCTGGGCATGGCAATTTCTTGCCAGGCATGCCGGGCATGCCAAACCAACTGGCTTCACCATCGGCATGCCCGCCATGGCAAACCAGAGGGGCAAAAACTGGGAATTAATTATCAACCCAGCGAGAGATCTGGGACCTAAGTTTAGCTGGGTCAATTTTGGGCTGCGAGGGCATGAACCCATTTTTTCCATGCCTATACACCGTATTCACAAATGGCGGCTGTCCTGGGACGAGTGATCGGCCAAACGTGGAAACGAGGCGTTGGAGGATAACACTTACAGATCATAGAAGAAGTTATAGGTAAACATGTCCGTTTTCCTTAACGAAGAAGATATTCCCGGGTCATCTTTAGCTGGAAGAAATCCAGCACAGCTGAAAAATGAAGAATTACGGTTTTGGCTTAAATGTAGAAACGATCCAGCAAAAGGACTTCGCACAAAAGCTCAACTCGTAAAGCGGTATGAAACCACCATCATCATTTTCGATTGTTGAATTGTCGCTTTTTCACTCTAAATTAAAGCTTATCTTTTTATATTATATGTTTCTTACATTTTTAGAGTTGAAGAATACATTAATCAGGGTAAGGATGGTTTTCTTGTCGACCCAGACCCGGATTTAATTTACACGAAACGAAAACTCGCAAAGCAAAATGAATCGGCTGCAACAAACACCGCCACAAACACTACCACAAGCTCTGTTATCACGTTTTCGACTGCTAATAATTTTAGTTTTCCTCAGCATGGCTGGGGAATTAATTTAGAAAAAATGCCACTTTTTACGAAAGCTGAGATGGATCGTTTCATCTCTAACAGCGGAAAGCGCTTGGGCAGCACTAATCATTCCGTCCCGACAAGCTGGAGAAAGGGAAAGACATTTTTGGAAGACGAATACCTTAAAAACATTGAATGTACCAGTGACGATAAACATTTCTATTTTCGCTGCAAGTGTCACCATTCCTTCAGAAAAAACGATGCCCCACATAACATTCAGCTGGCATTGTGTATTATAAAAGGTGAAGTTGTTCAGTCAACATGTTCTTGCGTGGCGGGGAAAACAGGTTATTGTAACCATGCTTTAGCCCTGATGCTTAAAATGTGCAAATATTCTCTGTACGAAAGCAAAAGCACGCTCGACTTGCATGATGACGCGGACCAAAATAGTAAAGAAGCTTGCACTTCAAAACTACAAACATGGCACCGAAAAGGGAGGGGAGATACTATTGTGCCCCAACCAGTTATGGATCTGGTTGTGAAAAAAACAAAGCTGGCGAACAATAATGAAATCCAAAAAGAGGGATTAAAGTGTCTTCTCTATGAAGCGAGAACAAATGACAGAGTACAGGAAGCAGAAGAAAAAAAATTCAAAGATACATTAAGAAGTATCAATCCAAAAATGGGGCTAGCGAACGTAGCAGCCAATCACAATGTGTTAACCGAAACTAAATTTGGTAATAGCCCAGTTGGTTCCTATGCAAGTTATCATTTACGGAATCAAATTTTGATGTCTCTATTAACATAGACGCTGTTCCCCGTAACATGCCTCGTAATCAACAAATAGAGCAATTTCCTTCCTTCCCCTTACGAAAGCAAGGGGAAGGTGAGCGACGTGAACTTCCTGATGAGGAAAATGAATTTGTAAAGAAGTTTAACCTCGATGAGGATGAAATCAACGCATTAGAGGCTGCGACGAGAGACCAAGCGAATAGCGAGTTGTGGAGGTCTGAACGTAAATACAGATTTACAGCGTCTAATTTTCACTTGATTTCTCACAGACAAAGAAATCACGAGACTTTCGCTAACACGCTTATGAACCCAAAACCCTTTACATCAAGACATACGAGACATGGAATTAAATACGAGCCCGAAGCAGTTCATGCCTATATGAAGTATATGAATGAGAGATCAATCCCTGTTGAAGTTTTCAAAAGCGGTCTGGTTGTGTACAAAAAGGAACCAGTACTGGCTTGCTCACCTGACGGAAAAGTTTTTGATGCAGGTTGCAGCAAGCCATTTGGCTTACTAGAAGTTAAATGTCCAGAAACGAAGTCTCTAGTAACTCCTTTGGATGCTTGTTCAGAAGCCAGTTTTTGTTGTGAGAACATTGATGGGAATTGTAAATTGAAAGTAACACATCCCTATTATGCACAAATCCAAGGGCAAATGGGGATAACTGGTGCTGAATGGTGCGATTTTGTGATTTTTACCAAAAAGGGAATATCAATAGAGAGAGTCCTCTTTGACCCGCTGTACTGGCAAGAGCTTGAGAGAAAACTCCTTTACTATTATTATGAACAGTTCATTAAGTTTGCCATAGTTGGAGCCTTATAGACTAGTTACAGCGTTCCTTCAATGCCAGTTTTTTCTGCCTGGTTATGTATTCCCTGTATAGGGTTAATTGACTTTAGGATTTCAAGTGCCAAGTGTAGGTGAGTCAGACATGATTAACGTTTAAAAGAACTAAGAGCAGCACCTACATGTAAACATAAAATAAAAGCAGGTTAATTTTAATCTGTTACACCCTGGCAGCAAGTCCCATTTAAATTTCAATGTCAAATGTAACTCACATGTGCACTCACAAAACAAAAGCAATATATCAAGTCAGTAAACTTTCCAGATCTCACATTATCTATTACAGTACTCTTAAATAAGTCAATTATTATGAGGCCTCTTGCACTCTTTTTGTTTTTGGCAATTCAGTTTCCATAGGTAGGTATGGCATTGGTACGTATTACTCAGTTATAATGGGGTCCTGGACATTGCACAAAAAGGTGCAGACTGCCCACATTTGATTAATCACAGGAAATAAAGATAGAGGGGTTACTCTGTCCCAAATGTGGAAATTTTTGATCTTATTAATAGCTCTCTCCACATGGATACGTAATGCTGCAATTACTTGTGTTTTAACCACATCCTCTGGCGACATCTGAGCTGCTTGGCCAAGAAATGGAGGTATATTTAATTTAACACCCAGAGGAAGCAAGTCCTCGATTGTAAAACCTTTGTCTGCCATTATATCATCACCCTCGCTGAAGGGTAAGTCCAGGATACCACTTCTTTCTACAATTTCCCGGTCTGAAATGCTGCCGGTATACAGCTGGCTTGTAAATGTTATTGCTCCTGAAGAGGCAATCCCAATAAGCCCTTTGAGTGTAGTGTGGTTCTTGTAGGAACTAAATAATCTGCTGTTAAAAAGCAAGCAGCTTGGCATTTGACATTTTATTTCTGTACAGTCTAGGATGACACGCGTGTTTGGATATTTAACTTTGAAATCTTCAGGCATAGTTTTGTTAATTTCCTGCCGGCTAGGCCAAATGTTTATATTGCCAAAACGAAGAAACATAAAGTTAATCCAGGAAATAAAAATTCTGCTAACTGTCGGCTGAGAAATGCCAAATAAAAATGCTAAATGTTTCTCGTTAAATCCCTGTCTCAATCGACACAACACCAGAAAAAACTCTTCCTCTGGCTGAAGAGTTCTTCTTCGCCCAGGTTTGTTACAATCCCTTTGTTGACTTTTCCTTTCGTCGTCTACTTTCACATCAATTGAACGCCAGTATCGAATATTTTCACCATTTTCTCCTGGATTCAGATATGAAAGCGTTGCTTTGAACGTCTCTAAGTTTGGGAAACCAGTGTAAAATGAAATAGAATCGTTGTCTGACAGATTGTTTATGCAAAACGTACGTGATTTTAGGTCATTGTTTTCCTGCGATAGACGTTTGAGTTCCTTTTCTGAATTCACCAGTTCAGCTTCAGTTTTAGCTAAGCGTGATTTCAAATTTGATAAATCTTCATTTAAACAAGCAATCTCTTTCTGGGCATGTAGCAGCTGCATTTTCAATGATTCGAGTGACTCTTCTTGAATTTCATGGTCAGAAGTTTCGAGGTTGTTTGAAACCATATCATCCTCTGAAAGACTGCTACTGTCTACTGTGCTCGTGCTAGCTACCGGTACACTGTGTAGGTCTTCAGCCGCACATTCATTCTCGTTGCATGTAGATAAATCCTCCATTTGCTTCCTTTTTTCAGGTAATTGACTTCTGTCTAATGGCGAATGTCTTTTCCGTGGAGAAGTACGCCACGCAAACCTCGAAGGAATTGTGCCCTTCACCAATTCCATTTTTTTGCCGGAAATGCCTGTTTTTATTTCTTCTTCACGAAAATGTAACGAGCAGATCTTGGTATCTTTCGTTAATGAAAAGTTAGGGCCAACATCTCTTCGTATTTTCTGTAGCCATTGCTGGCGAATGTTTGGATCCTTCGGAAAAGTAAAAAATCCCACTCTGTTTCCTTGCGGATCTACGCGGCCCCTTTGGTTGCAAAGGGGAACACAACAGTAAACTTTAGAACTTGACCACATCCTAAGAAACCTGTTACAGTAAAAAAAGTCCGCCGAAACGTTGTAAAAAGAAGAAATCACCGCTCTGTAAGTTGACTAAAACTGTGCTATTTGTGAGAAATTTGTGTTTGTTATCCTCCAACGCCTCGTTTTCATGATTAGGTACCAGTTTTTTCCCGCGCGTCCGCCATTTGTGAATACGGTGTATGAGATGTTATTTCTAAGTACCAATGTTCCCTTGAATTTTGTCATGCCTAAATATATAAAATTTTCTCTCTTTCATTAATCCTCAGACTGGATGCGATTTTTACGCTCGCTAGGCATGTTCATCTGAAAATCATGCCCATACCCTTATTCAAAACAAAATGCTATCAAATTTTAGTTTCCAAGCCGTTTTAAGGTAGCCGTTACTACCGTTGTAGTGTTCCTCATTTGCTGGATACCAGTGACCACTAATCTGGTATTAGTTGATTTAGCAATGGAAAAGTTTTATTCTATACTTTATACTCTGATTTATCTGTCCGGCTCATTTTTATCAGTAACTAACGCCAAGCTCTTAACAGACTGTGAATTGCTGTGATGCAGTGCAAGACTAGTGCAAGATTAACTTTTGAAACCTGTCAAATCCGGGTGTGGTGGTTCGTGAAAAAAAATAAAGAATAAAAAACAAAACTAGATAAATAAATAGAAGGGTCGTTCAGTAATAATTGCTAATTACTGTAAAATAACAGCGAGTTCACTGAATTTTAAGAAGTGCATGCAAATTATGTTTTCGACAGCAACGTAACCAGTTGGGGCAAGCCCTAACCCTAACCTAAAGAAGGATGGAACTTAAAAGTTAAAGTTGTATTTATTTAAACGCATTTTCTCCATAAAGTACGCCCAAAAACGCCAATTGAAGCTGGTGTAGCCGTTCAATTGTAAAACATCGTTTCTGGATGGTTTGATGCCCAATCGGCAGGGTAAGTAATAGGTATGATAGGAGATCGACGCACGAACTTTGAAACCTAATTCAAGTACTGAGCATGTAGCGATCCATGTTCCTGTCACGAACCAAGACAAGGATTTCAGCAGAAGTGAAAGAAGAGCTCAGGGTTCTGCAGTCCTTCACTGTAAAGACAACTGATGGGTTTGAGTTTAGGTGCAATAGGGTAAACTCAGCAGCTGCTCGAATATAAAACATCTGCCGGCGGAACTGTCATGTTGATAACAACAAAGAAAGTCTTTCAATACCCAGCGTCATCTTAAGGCCTTCAGCCGGTTCTCCGTTCATGTCATAACCACAACGACCCCGAACACCTGCCTATTCACCCGTGCATGCGTTATAAGCAAAAAGCCACAAAAAAAAAAAAAAAAACAAACAAACAAAAACAAAACAAAACTAACGAAAAAAAAACAACAAAAACAATGGTCTTGTTGTAAAGAATTTAAGTTATCTAGACTAGCTAGACTTCCCATAGGAGAAAAAGGAAAAACAGACGCTTATGAATAATCATGTTCACCATTTTTTAAAATCTATTATTACCGCACTATTTTTTTTATTCTGTAACCAATTTTGCCTTGGGCTATCCCAGCGGCGGATCCAGGGGAGCGCCCTCCCCTTATTTTTTAGACCAAACTGAGGCCCGAAGGACCGAAAGAATTAATTTTTTGAGACCAAAGCATTGTTTAGCATTTGTGATCTACTGAAAAAAAAATACTCAGGGGAAGTTTTTGAAGCTGTTCAAAGCACTTACAGCACGTGTTTTATTACTACTGTTCGTCTTATTACGTAAAAAACCCTAGCTTTTAAACATTTGTTTAGTTGCAAATGAAAAGAAAAAGGTACTAAGAACTCCCAGTTGTCGTAAAGTTGTTAAAAGAAAGCTTTAAGAGAGGTGTATAAATGTTTTCTTGTATTCGTCATTCCAAACGCGAAGCCAGCTTAAAAATCAGATAAAAAGAAAACATGATTTTAGAAGGATCAAACTACTTTTTCCTTTGAACAGTTTACATGTTTCATGCGGCTTTTGATTTTTTCGAGAAGTTTGGTTCAAAATTCCGATTGAATTAGATCAGAGTTGCTTTACTTATGATTAATGATGGCGTGCAATTTGCGTTTGTTTGTTCATTCTTCGAAATTCATCCTCACCGAAAAGAAAGTACTTAATTTATATCCTTTAAAATATCTGATATACATGTAGAACAACTCATTCTTGCACGAATATTCAGATTTGGGGATTTTTGCTGTAAAAAATTTAGCCGTATCCGTTCCATAAACATATAAAGACACTCATTAAACATATATATATATATATTTTGGTTTTTTGTTTATGGACTATTAATGACTTCTTTTTTGAAAACATCATTGTCACTGTCTTGCACGATGCTTGTGCCAACTTTATTTTAGGTATTAAGTGGGTCATGTCATGAGGATGTTACAATATTGCTGCTTTACGTCAATTACGTCACATTTTAACGCATTATTTAGCAATTCTACTGAAATGAGATACAAAACACGAACACGATTTTAGAAGGATCAAAGTACTTTGTATAGGTAATAGCATGATTTGTAGTGATATTTCGAAATTGTTATACGTAATTTCACGAGCCGTTAGGCGAGTGGAATTTGAGACAATTTTGAAATATCACAAGTGGTATTTATGCCAAATTATTATTTGTTTATACTACTACCTGCAAAGGGTTTGTAATTTTCACATGTAGGTATTTCAAATTAAGCTGAATCACCACTGCTCTAAGCCAGTCAAATTGCAGAAATGTAGAGGTATAATCCCTTGAATACCTTGCAAGTTTCATTGAATTTTTATTTATGTTTTGATAGTCAGTAACGTACTTTGCATTGTGCTATGCGGCTTTTTATTTTTTCGTGGAGTGGGTTCAAAACGCCACTTGAATTAAATCAGGGGTCGCTTTATGGGATTATGGTAACATGGTGTACAATTTGCTTTTCTTTATTCATTCTTCATCCTCGCTGAAAAAAAAGTACATAAAGGAGTTGTCGATTGTTCTACCTAGAGACTCGTAACTCTCCTGTCAATAAATTTGATTTCAACTTTCTGCTCTCAATTTAAGCTTTTGTGCACTGTTTGGGATTAACAGACGTGCCCTCGGCAAAAGAGCGCTCTAAAATGTTTCAATGTATATTATTAAACATCGAAAGTATTTCTATTGATAGCATCACTTCCTTCTGCAATATTAGTTCAACTATTTTTTTACCTTCTTTATCATAAGTACCATTTAAGAGAGCTAAAACGGGCTATTTCATGAGGATGTTGATGTATTTAGCTCCATTCTGTGGTTAAGTAATTACACAGAAATTAGTCATGGTTCGCACAACTTCAGACAAACAAATTTCAAGGACTTTTCAAAGATTTTTTAAGGACAAATTACAGTTTTTTAAAGGAGTAACTAAAGATTTATTTCATAAATTGGCATTCTTTAACCCCCTTTGATGCAAAATGACTGGGTATGACTTGCAATTTCATGTGAGGTACAGAAATAGCATTTGAAAAAAAAGAACAGAAATGAAATGTTGTTCATGCACAAAAATGTTCTAACGCTATCTGTGAGCTTAACAGGTTCTTACACCAAGGATGAGCCAAATTTTCCTTAGAAAAAGGTGTCTGGCGTAGACAAGGTTGTATGTTTCAAGGACTTTTCAAGACCAAATATAGAAATCAAGACAAGTTACTTTTCAGGGACCTAAACTGAATTCTAGGGCTTTTCAAGACGACTAGTAAAATTCAAGACCTTTTCAAGATTGTAGAAAGCATGTTAGTAAGTGCCTTTTCGCATACCAAAAAAAGGGTAGCAAATGGTGAAATATGGTCCCATTTTACGTGCAAATTTTGACAAATTTCACATATCACGTGCTTTATAAACCAATTTTCGTTTGAAGAAAGGAACAGAAATAAAATATTGTTCATTCACAAAAATGTTTTAACACTACGGGTGAGCTTAATTACAAGTTCTTACACTAGGGATGAGGCAAATTTTCCTCAGAAAAAGGTGTCTTGCGTAGACAAGGTTGTATATTTCAAGGACTTTTCAAGACGACTAGTAAAATTCAAGACCTTTTCAAGATTGTAAAAGCTATGTTAGTGCCTTTCCCTTACAAAAAAAAAAGGTAGCAAAGGGTGAAATATGGTCCCGTTTTACGTGTAAATTTTGACAAATTTCACGTATCACGTGCTTTATAAACCAATTTTCACGAGGCATGAACGTCCCGCCCGTTAATCAAAGGGGGTACGAACCGAAACCACAGTCATCGTGGATCACACTTCAACGGTTGTCATATTGAAATACGTCAAAGATTACACTGACCGCAGTTGGCAGTATTCGCTCACAATTAAATACAGTGACGCCAGAAGTGTTGTCGATGGTTGAATATTAAAGATACACAATATATTAAACCATTATTTAAACTGTGAATGTTTTTCAGTAGAAACAAGCCTCAAGAGAACTCAACTGTCGAGAAGTCAGTAACAGTGAACACAACAGTAAATGGATCAGGTTTTTGGAATTGCTCCAGTCTGATAAATCCAGAAGCAGGAAAAATTGGAACAACAGTTGCTCTTAGTTTGAGCCTCGTTTTCTCGCTGGTTGGAAATTCTCTCATCGTATTAATTGTTTACAAAACACAAACTTTGAGAAAACCGATTAATCTGTTGATTGCAAATATGGCCTTTTCCGACCTGCTCTATCTAACATGTCTGTTCCCTGTTCAACTGGCAGAGATGCACGTTGGCTCGTGGCTTATTGGTGGTACCCTTGGTCAAGCCTTATGCAAGCTACACACTTTTCTTGCAGATGCTTCCTCGTTCGTTTCGATTCAGAGCTTAGTTCTGATAGCAGTGGATCGATTTGGAGCTGTTGTGGTTCCACTCCGCTCTCCTCTCATAACTAGAAAGCTGTGTTCATTCTTTATTATCGCTACGTGGTTCATAGCAATGGCTGTTCTTTCGCCATTTCTTGTTACTTATAAACTTGTTAAATACCAAGGACGACTGATGTGCGAAAGTCTGTGGATAGAAGCCTTCGGAGGGAACACATATCCAAATTACACCCTAGCAGTTGTTGTCGTGTTTTTCTACATCCCCTTTGTCCTCGTGGTGATACTTTACTCTATCATCTTGATGAAGCTTAAAATGCAAGCCCATCCAGGTGAACAGTCAGCCAACGCCGAAGAACAACGCACCAGAAGGAACAGAAACGTGCTTAAGATGGCCATTGCTATCGTTGTAGTGTTTTTTAATTGCTTGATACCTTGTTTCAGTAACTTTGTGATAGTTGGTTTTAGTGCACCAGACAGTTCCATTTGGTTTTCATGTACTTTTGTTCTATACGTTATTGTCGCCCGTTATATATCTTACACAAACTGTGCTATCAACCCGATTATCTGCTTCATTGTTAGCAGTAATTATCGTCAAGCACTTAAGAGACTTGTAAATTGCTGTGATACAGTGAAAGATTAGCTTTTGAAACTAAAAGCTAGGTCTTAAGCGTTTCGTGTAAACATGAATAAATAAATAAATAAATAAATAATAATAATAATAATAATAATAATGGAAACTTTATTTGCGTTTTTGAATGTACAATTGTTAATCTTCCTACGTATAGGCAATTTACAAATGCTGCTTGAGATTGGATTATTAAAAAGAAAAAAAAAAAACAAAAAAACAAAAACAAAAACAAATCGAAACAAAAGTCAAAAAAAAAAAAAATCAAAATTGCATCAAGTCTGGGATATCCCAGTTCCTATTTCTACAACAAAAGATGTAAATATGTTGCTCTAATGGCTATATTTATCATTTTCTTGATTATATAACGTTGCTGCTTTTTGTCAATACCAATGTCATTCATCATGTCTAAGAACGTGGAGCATTCATCGGAGAAAACGCCAAGGGAGCTCATGGAGAGATTAACAAATCTCACACATCTCTATAATTTCTACTCATTTCGTTGAACAAGTTCAGATATAATAATAGTAATAATAATAATAATAATAATAATAATAATAATAAGGATTTAAAAACTTTACTTCAAAATAATGATGGTGATGATGATGATGAAACATTAGTATCGGAAATTAACGCTTGAAAAACCACTGCAAAACCGTGAACGATCAATGTTGCTCAACTTTGGACCAAACAAGGTCGTTATCAGTCGAAAAAGATAAACAGAGAAAAAAAAAGGACTACCCGGTATAGTCAAAAAGACTACTGCAAAGACTGGTCAAACAACGTAAAAAAGGCAATATTTCGACTGGCCAATACCAGTCTTCATCAGGTTTATTAGGAAAAAAACGCGAATTTACAGAACATATGCTGCTGTAAAATAATAAACGGAAGTTGCATGGTATGACGTGGTAAGGTGTAAATGAGAGCTGATAACGACCTTGCAGTTTATTAGTTTATCGGTATTAGTTAAGTCCGTCATTTTTTTTTGTTTTTTGATCAGTTTTCGGTTAGTGGTTTTTCTTAAACAAGATAGTAATTAATTATTATTATCTTGTTTACTCTTGCATCTAAAAATCAGGGTAAATTGTGAACCAAA
>CALNXK010000330.1:225000-250000 GCA_942486035.1 Porites lobata
CAGTCAGCCAACGCCGAGAAACAGAGGACAAGAAGAAACAGAAAAGTGCTCAAGATGGCTATTGCTATCGTTGTAGTGTTTTTCATTTGCTGGGTACCCTTTTTCAGTAACCTTTTAATAATGTATTTTTTCTCGGACAGTTCCATTTGGTCGTACTGTAGTTTTAAAGTATATTATTTTGTCACCTACTTAATGTGTAGAGGAAACTGTGCTGTCAACCCGATTATCTGCCTCACTTTTAGCAGTAAGTACCGCAATGGTCTTAAGAGACTTGTTACTTGTCAAAGTAGTGCATTACAAGGTTAACGTTTGAAAACTGAAACTGGAAGTCTATACCAAATGTAGACTACGAGTAGTCCCCATTTTTCATCAGGGATAGTAGAGCGAGCGAAACGCGAGCGCGCGTGAAAAAGGCGAGAAGCTGTGGGGAGAGAGAAAAATGAGGAAAAATGGGGACTACTCGTAGTCTATACCAAATGTTAAGAACTTTACTTTTAAATAAAAGCATGATTTCTAGACTTTCAGAAGTGAATTTAGCCAGAGAACTTAGAATTATCCATCTGTAAAGTGCTGCACTGTAACACTGAATAAAAGCATGCAGAATGTTCTTGTAACAGCTCAACCAAACAGCTGAGTTGTGTCTCTTGTAAAAATTGTCAATTTGTAAATTGTCAATTTGCACTTAGGATCCTTAGGAGTTCTCAAGAACTCGCTGAAACGTGCCCGCGTGTTTCAGACCGAATTGGAATTCGGAAGTGGTGGTTTTTAAGGAGAGAGGAAAACCGGAGAAAAACCTCTCGGAGAAAGGGAGAGAACTAACAACAAACTCAACCTACAGGCGTCGACGCCAGGATTCGAACCCGAGCCACATTGTTTTTGGTGGGAGGCGAGTGCTCTCACCACCGCACCGCTCTTGCTCCCCAAGACTGTCTGTCAACAGTATCCGGAAATCACACAATAAAATACTTTCTCGGCACTGATGAAACAAGCCACACCACACAAAGCCTTTCTCCACTTAATACGGGCGAAATATCACCAAATCACTGCGGCTGGCTGCGGTAAACATTTCTCCAACATTCCTTTTTCCGAGTTCCCGGGTGCAAAGCGGCGTCTGAAAAAGGCACATGAACAGCCTGGTATTAAAACAAATTCAACCCAAATGCCCCTGAACTTCCCGCAATCGCCCGTCCAGATCCACGTCCCTTCTACCGCTTGTGACGTCGTTACCTTTTTAACGGTCAAGGATAACTGTGTCTGCTAACCAGTGCAGGGTGGAGTGATCTTTCAAACCATACCAGAATGAGAAAGATTCAGTCAAGGAGGCCGGAGAAAAACCATGTTAAATCTTGTTCCACCACTCCCTACCTTTCCTTTCATCTAATCCTCTCTCCTCAGAAAAGGCCTCTTTGTGTTGGAGGGGGGGGATAAGGAGAAAATGAACGCGCAGGGTTTTTCGATTATTGCTATTTTTATTAGGAAACCAAGCGGGAGCGCCTGCGGAGGTGAGAGGTCAAATCCTAAGATCCTGAAAGCTTGCCCAAAAAGGTTTCCACCCAAATGAAACCTGCTAAATGTCATGCAAAAGAAAAAATAAAATGAGGAGAGAAAAGCGAAAGAAGAGAGAAGGAAAGAAAGCGAAAAGAAAAAGTGAAGACCGCTGTGTTACTTTTAAACCCAGAATCTCGAAAATTTACTTTCTGCGCATGCCCTGGATCAGACGGTCGCGAGGTGTTTCACCGGCGAAAATGTCTGCGCATGCTCTACTAAAAATGACACGTGATCTATTTCGGGCAATGTCATTGGCTCTGAGGCAAAAATGCCGGTTGAGATGAAAAAATAATGGCTGTTTTTTTGACAGTGATAGCGTTGTGGTTTTCTTGCCATAGTAAGAGATCAAAAAACATTTTGGTGAAAGTTTTGAGTGGAATGTTTTCTCTAGAAAATGTAGCGCCTTGGAAACGGCGGACAAACCCAGTGGTGGTTATTTGCCGGAGATATTGGCTTTGCAATCGCCGGCATGGGTGCGAAAGGCATGCCAAAAAGGTGGGTAATTTTGACTTTCTATGCTTACTCTTGGTTTCTTGCACATCGGTACAACAGGAAATTGTAAAGAAGTGAAAGAAAAATTATTGGGCTCTGTTATGTATATAAATTAGTTTGTACCGTTGTGCACGGAAGCGACAGTTGTGTTAAACGTGTGGACCGTTTTTGTACCAAATATCGACTTGCATCTTTGAAGTTCAGGGACCCTCTGGAGGTCTAGTTCAGTGTATCCTCAAACATTCGAATTTTTATTTATTAAGCTTCGCTGGCATTTTATGCTCAGGTTAAAGTTTCTCGTCCCACAGTCCAACACAAAAGAAAATTGAAAGGTACAGCTGGTGGAGGGCCGTTTGAGCAACAGAATAATAATTATTGTAATTATAAATAGGAAGACCGCTAAATCTAAATCAGCGCGTTTTCTCTTTAGAATGTATGTCAAATGGGACACGATTTTGATCGATCGAAAGTGAAAAAATAGTATTTTCCCTAGAGACCGTACATGCATTATGCGTGCACAAAGTTTGTTTTTTTAACTGAGAACAAAAATGGCTCTATCATGTTTGGCACCTTATATTACAATTTAAACTATTTCCTGAATGTTTGCTGGAAGTTATTCTGTACTTGTACTTAGACATCTTGTTTAATCAGCCATGGCATTAATGTTTTCAGGTGGATTGTTCCATAATAATTTGCCCTGTATTTCACTGAGAATTCTTTGGCTGTTAATCTATGTATACATGTATGTTGTGCACAGTTAATTTTGTATCTCAGCATAACTATTATTTTTTCTTTTATTTTTAGTATACATTGCCATACACAAAAAAGAACAGAAAATTATAAATTAACTGCAATAAAAAATTGACTACAACATTAGAATAAAATTTTATATTAGATGCTGATCAGGTATATTTGTGATAATTATGTAAAGTCTTATTTTTTTGTGAAATAATCTTGAAAAATAGCAGGTAATGTTCCGAAGAAGTATAAAAGTGTAATGAGATCTAAATGTAATGATTAAATAAAAATGTTTTGGCTTTTCATAAACTGAGAATTGTCTAAAATAAAAAGGCAGAGCTGTCATTAAGGGCCGTAACCCATAACACCTGTTACAGCTGAGCTCACTTGATGTTAAATTTAAATTTTTGGGACCTGTGTTGGGTGAATCTTCATTTGCTATGGCTGTTTCAAAACTTAATGACAGCCCTGAAAAGGGATGGTTATATCTCTGTAGAGCAATCCTTGGAGTTATTTTTTTTTTACACCAACATACTTGCCCTCTTTGGGTCACAGAAGATTGCTAGCATTGGGGGTTTACCTGTACTGTTTATTTATTAATATTGTGATTGAGTACTTTTAAGTTTTATAATATATATACGCATAATCAGTTCTTGTTTTGCCAAAAAATGCTTTCCAAAATATGGGTTTTCTCATTTAAGATGTCAGCTAGAGCCAAAAATTGGCACATGATGCTTGTTAGTTTCAGGCGATGAGAAATTTGGTACATCAAGTACAAACTTGTCCAGTTTTCAATTCCAAACCTTTGTCAAATTCATGCTTGCATGATTTATGCATGCACAGCAAAACATTTTGACACCGTTTCATTTTCTTCAACAGAAGACCTATTTACATAACTTAAAAAAGGGCAAGAAAATACATGTAACTTAAAAAAAATATACATTTCCTTTCGTTAAGTTCCATCATGAGGTCACATAGTATTACATCTTTCTGATTGTTGACTGTTGGATTTCCTTTTGTACATGTATCAAATTCATCTATGAGCTGGCTCACAGGAGGCATTGACTATGATTGATAAGAGTGCAGACCCTTCAAAGTATTATTGTACACTGTAGCATCCCATCAACACTGTAGCCAGTTTCAAACAATAAGTTGTTTCATATACCATCTGGAATATTAAGATAAAAAGAACTGCTGGCAAATGAAATTAAGCACCACTTTATGGACGGCTCATTATTACAGACAGTTTCCTTTGTCCACAGAGAACCCAAACGCTGTATTAGCTAATAAAATTATTATTTAATAATAATTTAGATGTACATGTATGATCAAACTCAACCTTTTGAAATGTATTAGCTTATAAGATAGTTATCTTGAGGTGTAACCGTCGCATCCGACTCGCTTGACAAGCAAGCATTTGATACTGGCAATGTTAACCATCTCTGATTCAAATCCCTTGTAAACAAATCATAAAGAAACAGGAACACAACACAGGTTATTACATCTTATGTTATTAGCTACTACAGCATAAATGCATCTTAGAATTATTTCATTGGCTAATACAGCATTCGAGTTCACTGTGTCCAGTCTTTGGGCCATAGCAAAAGGGGACTGCTCTACAATGTAAACTGTAGCTGTAATCAAAATACCAAGCTTTTCAGCATAAAACAACCAAATCTAAATCTAATGTAAAATCAGGTGAAAAAGTCGGCAAAACGCGATTTGTAGGTTTTTTGATTAAGGGATAGGTAGCATAAATGATGGTCATGGACCGCTTGCGTGTGTATATCCAACAGTGTTTATTTACTGTGCAATATCAGGGCTGTCAAAAAGTTTTTAAGTAGCAGGCTCATAATAAAATAATAGTAGGCGGCTTTGGAACTCGCACCAAAGGCATTTGTTAGAGTCTCAGTAATGTCCCAGACCTTCCACGACATTGCACCGTTCTAATGTTTCACAGATCTAATTACTGTTTAAATATGCATTCAATGTGATTCAAACCTGGGAAATAGATGCTTTGCAATTTTATTCGATGGTACTTATTTTTTGTTAGATCCTGTGGTAGGAGGAGATGAAAGTAGCCAGTGAAGGATGGCTAACTAGCCAGCGGTTTTGGCTGGCTACCTGCCTTTGTTGACAGCCCTGCACTATTCCCCAGAAACAGCAACTCTAAGAATACTTTCCAAAATGCTTTGTTGAAATATAGTTTTAATACTGACTGTTTTTTTTGTAGTGTACATATTTAGCTAATACATCAGTACACTAAGAATGATCAAAACGCTCATAGTTAAAATTACTGTACTGTAATGCTTTACCTTCATAGTTTCATTGTTATTATTGTTTGTTTCTATTCCTACAAACTTCTCATCAGGTCTCCATTTTGCATGAATTTAATGTGATATATATTTGAAGGGGTTTTTGTCTCACCATGAAGTAGTTTTCACTTTGTTTTTTTGATATGAAGTTCAGTTTCTTAGTTGTTGGCTAAGACAGTGTTGAAGTATCTGACATGTTAACATACTTTACTTTTCATTTCTCTTCAGAAAAGATTGATTGATCCTGAATCAAACAAAGTGCAGCCTCACAAACAAGATTTTTTTGACGAACAAATGTGTACTCAAGGAAAGCTTATGTCCCTGACATTGTCAATAAAATTTATTAATGGAAAGATCTGGGTTTTTTCTCCTTTGTAGCACTTTAGACTACATGCATCACTTTTTTAGCCTTTATGTACTAAAAAAATAAAATATAATCAGTATTTTTTCTAACTAACACTTAAATCAAAGTTCTCTTCTTTCAAATATAGTATTCCCCTAATTTAAAAAATTCATTATCTTATTCAGATCAAGCACAGTAACCATTGAAAAGAAAAAAGAAAAAAAACCTTGCTCGGTCAAAGACGGCTTTAAAGTTTTGGTATTAAAATTGCATCCGTTCACAATGAAAAGAACAAGGCAGACACTACAGTTCATTTAGCTTATGTTCAAGCCTTTTTTTTATAAATTAGAAAGTCTTGCTGGAGAAAACATAAGTTTGCTTTATCTTTTCGGTAAAAAAAAAATATATATATATAAAATAACTTCCAGGTGTCTAAGGGAACGGATCCCATAGGAATAGGTGAAAAAGGATCATAAAAAGTCTAGGCTATTCTAAAAATATCCGTATATGCATTTGCAACCCATATTAAGCTGCAATTAATCTTCTTACAAACGATGGAGGTATTGCCGCCATTTTGAATTTGGCAAAGTCACGTGATCGCGCGTCGACCAATTAGACATTTTTCGCCGGTGAAGCGAGGTGTACGACCTGTAAACAGCTTTGTGGTAAGTTTTAGCTCTTTATAACCAGAGAGTGACCAGAAAACATTTCGACTAGCTTCAAATCGCGTTATTCGGCAAAATTCCCTTGGACGAATGGCTTAAACTAAGTGCTTCGCTTTGTCATCGAGTTGGCTCTGGCCGACTACAGTCAACTCTTGCCTTGCGGACACCCGGCTATAACGTACACTTCGATAAAACGGGCAGCAGCTAAATCCCTGGCGAAAACAAATTGCAGACGTTTGACAGAAATAAAGTCCCGCTATTACAGACTCTCGCTTATGAGGACACTACCTCGAGGTCCCTCCTGTGTCCGCAATAAAAGGAGTTGACTGTATGCATTTTTCCGAGGCCAAAGACTTGTTACCGCCAAGAAAAAAGCTCACAATATCGATAACCCTTCCGTCTCGAGCCTGAGTGTTTCAGCTAGGTATATAGCAAAATGAGACGAAATACAATAAGATATTGGACGAGGCAGACTTTAACAGCGTGATTGTCTTGTTCCTTTGTTAGACTTGATGATGTCTTCCCAAAAGATAGCCGACTTTAGCCTAACGAACGCGCTGGTTTCAAAATGACATATGAGAGAATTATGGAACGTCACGAAAACCTTTGTGACGGTGGTGAGGGGAGATTTGGGGGTGTGGTGGGGGTGGGGTTGAGGAAACTCATGACGGTTCGCCTACTTCAGCTATTCAGTAAATAATTAGCAAGCTGAAAGAGCAATAACACCGATGAAAAACAAAAACGAAACAAAACAAAAACATATGGCCGAGCGAACTGTCTTTGATCTAATTCGCAGGGCTATTAAGTACCTCTTGACAACAAAACAGACATGCATAAAAAATCCCATAATGGAAAGATTTAAAGTTTAGTTCCTTGAAAGGCTTGTTAAACCAGAGAATAGGGGTAAAATACGATACAAAGTTTGTTGCTGATGCCATTCTCGTCATATTTACTAAAAACATGTATTATACAGACATTGCAACTTGCAATAATTTGATGACTTAGTACCACACTAACCTATTCCTAAACGTACACTGAAACTAAACTCGTCAATTCTCGTTCTCGTTTACTAAAGGCTTATTTATTTGTGTATTTATTAATTTATGTATGTATTCATTAAAAAAAAGCCAGTTTGTATCAAGTAAAAAAATACTGTTATAAATAGGGATATCTTGTTGAACGGCGAGAACTATAACAGCGCAAGTCAAAGTAAGGGAATATGCAGGAACTAAAGAGAAAGTATACCTATTCTTTAGTTTTGTCCATCACTTTATCGAACTTTGCGAAACCACCTCAGAATTGCTTTACAAAATTGCAGTACAAAAATTAAAAGTCATTGTTTGTCTGTTCCTGACGCAAAACAGGGGAATCAAACTTCAGGATCTGAAGAATACAGCCACTGAAACAAAACAAACAAGATTGATTAATGAAGCTGCCGATTCGGAGCAAGCGATGGGCGGGTATTTTAAGAACACTTGTTTAGAAAAGTCAAAGCTGTATGCAAGGTATATTTATAAACAGTAGCAGACGACGACGGACGATTAAAAAGAGTTTTTCTAAGATGTACATGTAGCGTCAACTAAGTAGAAACAGCAATAAACAGCATTCAACGAAAACTGACAACTTTTGTTTGGTGTTTTTCCGTTTTACGAAGAAAACTCGTTCACAATGTAAATATACAAAAGAACTAAAAGTTAAAAGAAAGAAAGAGTAAACGAGAGCTCGATTCTTGTCGTGCTCGATTCAGTTAGGACGATGTCGATTACTAGTCCAGCACGGCCTATGGAGACCGAGTACGAGTAGATTCCAGCGCGGTTAGGATCATACTAGTTACAACAAATCGAGCACGGTTTCCCGGGGTAGATTGTTGATCGAGCTCGGTGGACATGTGGAGCTCGACGAACCTGTATCGAGCTCCGTTGTCAAGATGGTTGATCCGATGCATAATCAATTAACTGACGTAACAAATGATTGCGCGCGTTCTAATACGCACAGACATGGCGACTGTCGGATTTTATCCTTTTACTTCCTCTTAAAAAATGCATATCCAAGAGTTCCCCGACACTATTTTGCTATTAATTTTTCGATGTCTCAGCGAGACAGACTTGTGCCACATTGCCCAGGTCTGCCGAAGATGGAGGTTGATCGCGTATGACAGTTCACTGTGGAAGTCAGTGAATCTTAAACGGTTTCACAAACTCAATGAAACGTGCCTTATCAAGGTAATTCGCTCTCGGATGGTGCCAATGCTATACAAGCTTAACCTTGGAGGGTTTACGTTGTCGCCAAGGGTTTTTCACGTTCTAGTGGAGAATTGCCCTAAACTAAGAGTGCTCTGTTTAGAGTCCACAACATTTGTTGAAGACTTCACGGGCAAGGTGAGTAGTAAGGGGTAGAAACACCAAAAAGAAAGAAAAATGAAAAAGAAAAGAAGACCGTGCCAATTTTTTCCTCGTAACGAGTGGTTGAATGACGGAGGAAACAACGCGGCGGATAAGAGGTTGACAACTCGAACTTAGGATGTGTATAGGTCCGGATTCATGTCTTGTTCTTGCGTTGTTTCCTTAGACAAGAACTTTGACTCTTTTCACTCGGAACAGGTGCATGTATGGGTACCGGCGACACACCACACTGCTGGGGGTAACCCTATTAGGGAGGGGAAAGGAGGGGTGGGGGAGGGGGGCAGCAATGCAGCAATATACCAATACACCTTGGTCTTTCATGCTACTGAAACCGAGATAAGCTTCCCACCGTGCAGGCTTCGATAGCTCAAGTGCGCTTTTACCAAAGAGGTAATATCGGACGTGACAGCACAAAAAAGATGCACTTTGGTGTCGCTTCAGCACTTGTTTGTTCCCACCTCGCCCACCCAGACCAGTCACGGCACAAGTGAGATAAACCATGACACCAGGGTTTTCAATCCCCTCACTTTTGGAACAACGTCAGGAGTCCTTTTATTTCCCCTCCTACCTGACATGTAAGGATGATATTTCATTTCAATGACAAAAGTGAGGAATTCGCTAATGTTAATTATAATTTGTTTGCCTCAGCTGGGTTCTATAAATAGCAACTGTTTACAGCGACATTTACAAATATCAAAGCGAGAAATATCTTACAAGTATTTCTCTTAAAAAGAAAACAACAACAGCGATCGTGGTTGATTGTCGCCTGGCTTTCACCACGCAATCTCCCGCACAGCAGGCGAGTGACGCGCTTTATTTGCTGTTAATTTCTGGCTCATGTATTGGATCAGCACAAATGATTACAAGAGAGTTAGGACAAAACAATTTGTAAGCTATTTGTATTTGTTCTAGGAGACATCGTTCCCGGACAACCTTTCAAAATTGGATATACGCCACAGCTCTGGACACCCATGTGCCTTTAAAGTCATGTCCCAACGTCTACAAACAGTAAAGTGCCTTGGGGTTAGTGATCCATTATTTGACAGCCTAGAGTTGGAAGTGGAAAAACGACGGGTTTTTGTCTCGCTACAAGCTGTGAGAATACTTGAGTTCAGTTACTGTTCTTCACTCACAGATCAAATGGTGCGTTACATCGCAGAATACTGCAGGTAAAGAATTTGGGATGAACGAGAACATTTTCCCCATCACTACCCAAGATTTTGGTTGGGAACAGAGATTTGACTGCCATTAAGAATTAACTGAAGGCGGGATGTTTAAGTCAATCAAACGAAAACGAGATGCAACGTTAATTAACAGCGAGAAGCTATTTCCTTTCGCTCTGCTGCTGTGTTATAAGTAATCTGAAAACTAGGTCTAAGCGTGAAAACTTGCTAAATTTGCGCAATCTTAGGCCTATGTAATAGGAGAGGTCATTGCAAGACAGGCATTGTTTAATACGAATCTTGAAAAATCTTATTCACAGGAATCTTAAATCACTCTGTCTCCGAAGATGCAACAACATTCAGGGTGAGAGCCTTCCGAAGCTAATCGATAACTGCTCATCACTGACGTCACTGGTGCTCGATGGCACGAATGTTTCGGACAACGCTGTTACGTCCGTTCGCTGGGAGAAGTCGGTAATTTCAGAAGTAGACTTATCTTGGTGCAGACACCTGACTGAACACGGTTTAAAATTCATGTTACGACGCTGTCGGTTTCTCCGTTATCTGCGACTCTGCTGTTGTGGGTAGGTTGGGGGTACAACCAAGTAACTAATCTAGTAATGGTTTAATTTATGCCACCTCTAGATCATCAAAACCATGAAGCTACAACTGCATTGAACTGTACTGGCATGTAATTGTGGACAACGCGCTGTAGCCTCTGGCCCTGGTGGGTTACAATCCTTTGAGAGGGAGAGTGGCACAAAGGCATACTTGTGACGGAGAGTTGCGAAGACTCTTATGGCAGGGTCCACGAAGCTATGGGGCTGGCTGGGCTATGGCCAAACGGGGGATCCTCCTGAATAAGCTATAGCGCCTTTAGGTAGTCGTTGAGCTTGCGCGTAGCGTAAGCTGGCCCCAACAATGCAAAATATGCTTCAAGGTCTCTGTATGGGCCCTCTGCAACATGAACCTTCGACGATGGTATTGTTTACCGTAAAATTCCGAAAATAAGTCCCTTCATGTATAAGCCCTTCCAAATATAAGCCCCCCAAACCGGTAACGCAAAAAACCCTCCATTAAATCGCCCCTCCAAATATAAGTCCCCGGGGGATTGTACTTGAAAAATTGCCCTTAAATACAAAGTAAAACAAAGCAAAAACGGTAAATTTACTTCCAAATATAAGGCTAGCCCAATCGATTTTAAAACGCAAATTTCCCTCCGTAGATAAGCCCCTCCGAATATAAGCCCCTCCAAAAATAAGTCCCTCGAAGAGGGCCTTCGAAAAATATAAGCCCCGGGGCTTATTTTCGGAATTTTGCGGTATTTTAACAGTTTTGAAGTCTCGAGTACGACTAGAATCCTAAAGCATTCTGCACCGCTAACTGCGTTTACACTGAAAATGACCTTTTTGGTAGGCCTTGAAAAACAAAAAAAGTGATTGGCCAGAGACAACTGTAACAACAACAGCTACTCTATTCCAAACAGGTATGGTCACGCAATCACAGACGATGTCCTGAATGCGATGACTCAAAACCCCTGCTCTTTTTTAGAAGTATTGGATCTCAGCTATAGCAGTGAAGTAACAAACAGCGCCCTCGGAAGATTCATAACAAACTGCCCTTCGTTGCGATATCTGAGAGTCTACCATTGTCAAATGCTTACGTCAGCGTTAATGAGTCTCATTCCCAGTGACTCGCAGGTATTCGTCGTCGCAAACTTTTTCTCGCTACAGCGAGGGGGGCTAGTGACGAGCGCTACCTCGGAGGGCCCGTGGACAGTTTGGTCAGCGCCAATGAGCTATTCTCGAACGATGAGTTTAGATCAAAGTTTACAAGAGGACTAAGTAATCGCAGGCAAAGTGGCTTGAGCAATCGAAAGAACAAGACGACTGTGTCGAAGAAGTTCATTCTACGATTAGGAGAAGAGGAACCCGCTAAGTGCTGGTTAGAAGATTTTGTCCCTGAGGATATTTTTCACTTAACAGTACGTTTACAACTTGAGAAAGCGCTGAGGAAGCGGATGGTAGTTTTTAGAACTTACATATGAATTATTTGCATTTAGATTTCCAGAGTTAATTACAATCGTGCATTTGCACCTATAACGCTCAACGCAAGACGCTGGGTAAAAGTTCGAGCGGTCGTTACAAAAGTTTTGCAGTTTACACCGCGCTTTGATTTAGAGGGTGTGTCTATCATAACACCCGGTTAAACAGGTAACTAGTACGGGTCAAGGTGAAACAAGGCACAGTAGGCATGACTTGTTGATTTATTTTCATTATTATTTTTTTTTAATCAAAGAAAGAAAAGAAAAGAAAAACGTACGTTTCCTCCTGGACGAGGCCGGTGTGAAGCCACTTTCCTATAACCTTCTGACATAGCATCCACTCCAGCAAGAACTTTGATCTAGAAACAAATGCATTCATCCAAGTTAATGATTATTCGCGCCACGAAATGTCATTTCATTTTTGGAATTTTCCGCTATGCGCATCGTGTCTTTATCATGAACGCAAGAAAGGGAAAATGAGGCGGACGAAACTTCGATCAATCACATTTAAAACAAAACGAAAGCCTCCTTTTTCCCCTGTTGTGAGGCCAGGACGTGAAACTGGCTTTAGGGGCTCATTTCTGCCGCAAGATTGCACGTATTTATTCTTCCTGGATCTCGGAAACCAAAAAGAAAAGAAAAAATCTCAAGGAAATGTTTGCTTGCTTATATATCATGTAATCAACAATCGGTGCAACGTAAAGTTATATACCTAAGAAAAAGGAAATTGTAAAACAAAAGATTGTAAATTGTAAATTTCTTTCTATCCAAGAAACACTTAGTTCGCAAGAACTCGCTTGATAGTACACGTGCGTTCCAGATCGAATTGGAATTTCGAAGTACTGTTTTTTTTTCTTTCGATTGACCAGCACCCTTCCAAACCTCTTATTTTATTACTCCCTATAACCTGCACTACCTATCGTTTCAGGGATTGGGGCATTGTTACATCACCATCCCTCTCGTTTTCCCAGCCAATTACAAACCTTGTTTGGAATAGGTGCAGGTCTGCCCTTTTTTGGGAGCTACAAAAAGAAGACTACCTGACAAAAATCTCTTGAGGTAGAAGAGAGAAACAACAACAAACACAAACCACACAGGGCTCGACAAAAAACCTAGAACTCCGGCTTGTTCTTTGGGCAAGTAGCTCTCACATTTTCCTTGTCCAAGGCCACTTTTTGGTCCTCTTGGATAATGATTTCGTTAGAAGATGACTGGTTTGGACAATTGCCCATGGGCAAGGAGCTTTAAAGGTCACTTAACCCCACAAGACGGGACGGGACTTTTCGAGCCCTGGCCACATATGGCAGACGAGTGCTCTCACCTCTGCGCCACCCTTGCTCCCCACCACCCCCTCCCCCATCCTTCCCCTTGTTAAGGGAGCAATCAGCTGGCAATGCTCCAGCATGTCAATATAATTCTCAGTCAAGATGTTAGAGGAAATATGGAGTGAACAGACTTAGGCCTTTTACCTTAGCGGCCGTCCAACATCCTGGTGTCGGTGATCTAGATCTCTTGGAAGGTGAACTTACTAAGGCTTCATTATCGTCAGTATCGTTTATCAATCTTGGCTACAAATACAAACAAAATAAGAGTTATGTATACCTGATTCAATAAAGGTTGCTTCAGGCACTGGCGAATTGGGCCATGGAAAGTTATTGTTTGGAGGACACTCAAGCAAATCATTGAAGTGAGTTCCGTATGCCCAAATGACAAATTACCAAAGCAACCTTTCTTGAATTAGGTGTATAAAAACAACAGTTTTGGTGATATTAAGTACGCATCTACATGTAAGTCCCCCGAATAAAGCACTCACCTCGGGTAACATAAAACTGCTGTCATTGCTTCTAACCGCGATAAACTACCCGTGGGAGATTCATAAGTATGGAAACTAGATAAAGCGACCATAGTAGCAATCGAGATGTTTATCTCCTACTCCGTTTTTTGGGGACCCACAATAAAATAGTCAATTGCTGATGTAGCTATTATTTTTTTTCCCGCGCAAAAGACGCCGTGAACGTGGGGAAAGGGCGGGAAACCATTAACCTTAGTGGGTAAATTCCTTGATAACACGATTTTGTCTTCGCAAAAACGTGCCATATTGCACTATAAGATGAGCCCATTTTGTTACAGAGGTTCCAGCAGGTTGAATCTCGTTGAGGAAATGTGCATACATCCTTTTTATATTTAAAAATAAGGGCAAGCTGACACCTTAGTCGGACCCAGTTTAGAAATGATGCGATTGGACATAGTTCATCTTTCACCAGGAGCAAATTCCTATCTGCCATTGGAGGCTGTAAGATATCAGTACGGAAAGTGGAGGAAAATTCTAGTACATAGCGGTTATTTATCATGTACAATTAAAAAAGAATAGTTTACCTTAGCCTTTGCCAGCCTCGCTCCTGCCTCAGTTGAACCTTTGTCTCCCCAATCTACCTACAATTTTGAACGGAAACTGCTTGGTTTATAAAACTTTGTTTAAGTATTACTAGACTGTCTCCTACTTCCTGTAGGCTCGTCGTGATCCAGCAGTTACTATAATCGGCGGCAGTTTTTGTTTCAAATGTACACCCCAACGACTCCCCCCGCCCCTCCCTCGGTACATCTGAAACAAAGATGACTGCCCATTAAGCACGACATCAAGGCCTCTTCCTCATGCCTTGGGGAAAAACGCTACCCGCGCCAAAGACATGCTGATAATCTCCCTAGACACTCTAATACTTACTCTGACTGGAACAATTCCACCAGCTCCTCCACCCCCATAGTAGGAAGCGTCAACAGTCGGCCATTTTACTCTACCAGACGCCTGTAGAAGAATACAAGAAATACGCAAATGACAAACAACAAAACGACACACCACGAGGAGATTTTAACAACCTTCCGCTTAAATGTTTTTTTGTTCAGAAACAAGTAAAAAATAACGCAGATAAGAACGAACGACGTTTCGTTCGGTGTCATCTTGGCGCCATTTTCAAGTTCCAAATAATAAATATTGATAAATTGATAAACTGTAAAAAAAATTTTGGCTGATGATTAGCATATAGCATATATGAAATATGCAACGTCACACGAAAGTGTTAGTTGTTGTTGTTGTTGTTTTTCTTCCCAACATGCTAGTAATAACCATAGCCATATTTCCAATCAAAATAGTTCTTGTTGTTGTTGTTTTTCTTCCCAACATGCTAGTAATAACCATAGCCATATTTCCAATCAAAATAGTTGTTGTTGTTGTTGTTTTTCTTCCCAACATGCTAGTAATAACCATAGCCATATTTCCAATTAAAATAGTTGTTGTTGTTGTTGTTTTTCTTCCCAACATGCTAGTAATAACCATAGCCATATTTCCAATTAAAATAGTTGTTGTTGTTGTTGTTTTTCTTCCCAACATGCTAGTAATAACCATAGCCATATTTCCAATTAAAATAGTTGTTGTTGTTGTTGTTTTTCTTCCCAACATGCTAGTAATAACCATAGCCATATTTCCAATCAAAATAGTTGTTGTTGTTGTTGTTTTTCTTCCCAACATGCTAGTAATAACCATAGCCATATTTCCAATCAAAATCTACCCAAATCAAACGTCTACAAATTCTGGTAAACAAACAATAAATTAAAACTGCGACGCTTTTTTGGGACAACGATTCCATTGAATAAAAATATGTCGATGTCTTGGACTTCTTCAAGAAACTGAAACTTAACCTACCGACCGAACAATATTGTTCAGCCGGTCTATGACCGTCTTGTAACTAACCGTTTTCTCCACTGGCCTAGGCGGAGGAGGCGGGGGACGAGCGGGTGGTTTTGCTTTCATTTCCGTTGTAGCCGCTGGTTGGTAATTACGTGGTGGTGGCTGAAAAACACAAAAATTGTGGCGTACACAAAAGATCCGTCCGCAATTGAAGAGGCCTTATAAGGGTATCCTTCGACAAGTGACATTGTCTTGAAACAGCAACATAGGGCATTAAAAATGGCAACAAACGACACAAAGACGGGTTAACAGTGCCGTAGCCAGACCAAACGGCCAACCGAGGCAGGCGGGAGTTGCTAGGGGGGTTCGGGGGCATGCCCCCGAGAAATCTTGAACTTTAGTCTCTCGGAAATGCGATTTGCAGCGTTTTCTGGGCCTTTCGGTAACTTTTTTTCGAGTTAATTTAAGGTGGCTCCCTAGAGTAAATTGGCCGTGCGCAGCCTGAGCACTAGTATGGCGCGAGCTTTAAAATCTGCGCGACGTCCACGCAAATATTAAAACAAACATGGCCTCTCAGTTTCGAAATGTTCCCCCAAAAACTTTATTAACTTTCTATTGAAGCTCATTGTGCAAAAAGTTTGATTAGTGTAGGTCAAACATTTATGAGAGGAGACAATATTACACCGGTTACAAGTCACTATCGATCTCCAAAAGAGTAAATTGTATGTAAAAACAAATTAAAAGCAGAAATTTTCAAAGACATCAATTCTTTCACTTCAAAAGTAGACAAACGTTAAATAGTCGAAGTAAATGGACAATGTTTTTGCACAACGAGAAATAATTTTTACTCACAGATTGACCCTTGACGAGAGCAACAGTTGTCTGCCGAGACCTACGGTCTTGTACATGTAGCTGAGGACATGATGTAGGATTTAGAGATATCGGCACCATCTTTTATAATTTACAGCAGACTTTTAAAGAAAGACTTCGCCGTCCAAATTATCCCTAAAGAAGAACAAGGTTGAAAAAGTATCCGGAAGTGGGCTGACATTTGAAGATCTGCAAACAGTGTACAGCAGATTAGGAAATGAAGGGCTTATTGCGATCCTTGCACAACCACCGTATTCATCGCCGACGATCGCCATCCTCACGAGTGACCACCACGGTTCGAATTTTAGCTACAATAGTCAAGTACTTCGAAGAAAACATCCTGTGTTAGCTACAAAATTGAATCCGCTATCTCTCCTTTTTCAACTGGCGAAATATCACCGTAATAACACTAATAAACGGCTTCAAAACAATGGCTTTCGTACTCTTCAAAGAAACCGCGTGTTTTCAGTAGCTTTGTGCATTATGCGCATGCGGGGTGATGGCTCGCGCGCGTATTTTGCTCATACGACCCCGAACCACGCGTGTTTTTCGGATTTTTGTGACGTCAACGTAGTTAATTAACCGTGAATTTCTCGCGTTTCCTTCGGTAAATTTTTTTAAAAATCGCCTCATTTCTTAACAGTTGCAGTACCTTTGTACTGTCCTATTTTTGTTAAAATCTGTAAGAGCTAAATTCCTCCATTAAGAAAAATTACAAATTTCAAAATATTGGCAAAACCGTCTTAGCGACCCCATGTTTTTTCCACTTTAAAATGTTAAGCAATATCGTTAATATAAAGTGGCAAAGTTTAAAGACATTTCACCGAGGAAAATAAAAAATATTAAGAAAAAATGATCAAAAATGACAAAATTACTGCCTGGCTAAGGATGCGATGTTGCCATGGCAACGGTCTTAATCCAGAAAATGAAACTTGATAAAGGAACCTTCTTATATGGGTAACCTTAGCGGTGAATCTCGTGAACAAATTCGTAACGACAAAGTGACTAGGTTTCGTTCTGTAACGTATGCTAGACAGCTAGGGTTATTAGTAAATACTCTAGGGAGCCACCTTAAGTGGAATTTAAAAAGCAATAATCAGAAACAAGCTACATAATCTGGGTGACCGTTAACCTCGCCAATGGTTTTGATCAGTATTTGTTCAAAAAAAATTTGAGTTAACGTACGTAGCCCCTTGAGATCGATGATATGGTAATTATTTCATAGTATATTGACTGAATTGGTGAATTCTTTGTAATATCATGATGCGTTAAAAATATCCGATGATCGCTTATGTAAAATAAAAATGATCGGCGAAATTCGTCAAAATTTTACCGAGGCGAGTGCCTCGGTTGGCCTCATACTAGCTACGGCGCTTTAAAACTGCGACAGAGACAGAGAAGCGCTCAAATAAAATAGTGAAATATCAACAGCGACACGGCTTTCTCCTCAATACACGAAACGACAGGTTTTGAAATTCAGCCTTAGGGACATACCAACCCCTCTCATTGAACGCAACGCTAAAGTAGAAAACATGAATAACCATTCAGATGACGATATTTTTTACCGCTTTCCAAGCTTCTGGGATTTTAAACGCTTGATCAGTATTTCTGTCTTGTATCCAGAATGGCTGATGGAATCTTGTAAGATGGTTCTAACTTTTGACTCTGTGGCCGAGATCCCATAGCCTGCGAAAACATCCGTTTCTCCACGCTCTTCTCCGCTGGGGACGTTGCGCGCGGAGGAACGTCGTTCCTCCGCGCGAAACGTCCCCAGCGGCGAAGAGCGAGGAGAAACGGATGTTTTCGCAGGCTAGAAATCCCATGGTGTGACCATAATTTCATATGAATTCACAGTAGCTCCCAGTCTTTCCAGTCTAACTTTTAAATCAATCTGTTGATGAAATCCTATTGTGTTACCATTCAAATGAGACCTTTTTGGCTGGACTCTTCGTAGCAATGTTTATTTCTAAAGATTTTACAAAAAGAAATTCACTCGCTAAGGAAAAGATTCTCGAGAAAAATCAGTAATTTTCTTTAGCTCTTATCACGACTGCACGCCTGTCAGTTTTAGTACACAAATTACACACTGCAGGCAGGCTCACCTTCCTCCTGATACGCGGCCAAAACCACCACAAGGCAAGCAACAACAAAAATGCCAATAAGAACAACAGCGCCACGACTAACCCAATATTAGTTTTCTTTTCAGTCTAGAAAAAAAGGAGCAAAAAATGTGCTTTAAAAAAGCTTAATCATATTAACATTAAGAGGAGCTCTGATGGTGATGTCACAGGACATTGACTAACCAGGATGTGATACGCGCTCTATCTCACTAGAAATGGGTCGTTTGTTCGAACGATATTTGGCGAGGGAGACTTTGCTGTTTTGGATATCTTTGCTTTGTTTCTGAATAATTAATACTTTTTGTTGAAAGACGTTTTGGTATGATCAGCTTTTTTTACTATTTTTTTTTTTTATTTTTCTTTTAATGCCCGTTATATCGGGAATATCGTTATAACGAGGATCGTTATATTGGGGTTTCAACATTTTTTTTTTTTGCGTGCAGCTAGATCGGCCTATAACTGGGGGGGGGGGGGAAGCGAGTTTTAAGTCACGTGGAAGCTTACAAGCGGCAGTTTACAGTAGGCGCAAAACGTAAATCGCTGAGTATTTTTCTTTCTTTTTTTTAGTGGTTTATTAAGACAGCCAATTCAATAAGTGCTATCTAGATATCTAAAGCTTAACCAGAACACATTACATGTCACCAGTTGCAGTAAGTAGCCTAAAATCAAATCCTACGTAAACACTACAATGTAGCATACCTTTGTCGGCTCTGTTTCCTTTTCTTTTTCCTCATTCGGCTTTACTGGTTGTGTGCAATTTTTAGTTGTAACGTTCCCGTCACAAGAAACGAACGTTGTTCCATTATTTTCCGGTTTTGGGCAATTTTTAGTTGTAATGTTCACGTTACTAGAAACGAACGTTGTTCCGTTATTCAATGAAACCTGCAACATCAAGGAACTGACGGCGAAAGAAAAAAAAAATGATATGCAATAAAACAGGATGTATCATTGGCTGAACAAATAACGAAAAACAAAATTCGTAGCACTTAAATAGGAAGTATGTAAGAGAATGTTCCATAAAACAGCGGTGATGAACAAAAGAGCCGCGTTGTAGTTCGAGTTTCTTTCCAAAAGTTTCGAGACTGGAGTTACAAGTACGTTTGCAGAGCCGTGCAAGCACTGCAAAGTTTACTTGTTATTATTTTTTATTGCATATGAAGACTTTGCAACGTTTCTAACGTACTTGTAACACCACTGATGAAGAGCCAAGCCCGAAACGCTTGGAAAGAAACTCCAAATACAACACGGAAATTTTGTTCATCATTACTTTTTAATGAGCATTCTACGCATCCTTAGTTGTTAGTTTTGAATTGTGTAGAATACAAGTAGCCTCATACTGCAATTGAAATACTTTCACCTATCACCCCCCAACCCCCCAAGTCCCAAATGTTTGGGACGCCGAAAAAAGGTTGGGTAAAATAAAACTCTTCTAAAACTTCCCGAAAAATGGCGTAGGTTAATCAAAGACATATCCACCTGTTTGCGTCCTTCATAGGTGGAACAGGGCAAATAAGCTGGCGGTCTCCAATGGCGATAGCTCTTGTTGCTATTAATAAGAAAGAAGAGAAATATAAGGTAGTGTTTACAATCTCAAGGCTGTGCGACAAAAGAACAAACGGCTATTCTCTTCCAGAATGTAGCGATGTCCTTTATCGCCGCCTGGTTAGCTCAGTTGGGAGAGCGCCGGTCTGCTGAGCAGAATGTCACGGTTTCAAACACCGGCCAGACCATCACTCAGTGTCTTTAAATAACTGAGAAAAAATTCTGCCTTTTCAATCTTATCTGCAAACGATTAGACTCTCTAGTCTTCTCGGATAACGACGAAAAACTGTAGGTCCCGTCTCACAGCACTTTCACTTATGCTCACAACACTCTTCGAAAAGCTAGGGTACGGTGCTGTGTCCAACCTTTCCTGGGCTGGGTGGGTTATCTGTAAAAAGGGATAACCTCTTTTTCTTTTCCTTGACTTTCATACAGTCTTTTATAATTCAACTCCAGAAAAAATCGCCATCATTCGGCGAATTGAACGAGATGGAATAAGCGCGGTAAAGTTTGAAGCAGCGCGATTCATTTACTTTTAAGTGACTTTTTTGTAACCGTCGCCGTCGTTACTGCTTAAGCTTCTAATTGCTATTAAACAAAGGAAACCCTCCCTGAATAGTTATGAGGGCCTTGACCTACCACCAAAATTTACAATCCTCTCTTGGGCATTCGTTACTTTTCTGTTACGCAGCATGTCACTTCACAGCGCTTATGAAGTCCAAGTGATTCGGTCGAAATATTCGTAACTTTGCCCTGAGTTTTGGAATTTTCTATACTAAATCAAGTCAACGTGTTCATAGTACAGCAATTTATTTCAAGGTTTGTAATAAGCTGTGTGATAAAATACCCGGTGAAACTCTATAAATGCCGTAAATAAGTATTTATTTTTATTTTGGCCAATTACTTACCTAGACGGTAAGTATTATTGTAACTGAAGCCACACCAAACAGCTACATTGAACTTTACAAATCCACGCCCGTACAAAGTCACCGTGGAATTTTCTACAGTGTACAAGAAAGAAAAGAAACTTGAAGTCACTAAGGTACATGACAAACTAACGTACATCAACATTACTTTTAATACAAATGACCCATAACAATAGCTGCAGAATAACGCATTACCTCCTAAACAAGCTTGCTGGGGATCCACTGAAGTCAGCTCCACACAAGACTTAGTAGAAATCTGCAAATAAGAAAGAACGGACAGAAATTAAAAAAAAAGGCTGCAGGATGGTACTCTCCCGGTGGGGTTACTCAACACTGTTTTATACGGGGAGGCCCCGCCCCGAGGTCCAACCACTTACCCTTTTGAAAGCTATTTTTGACAGAAAACGTACCCCTTTATACCGTCCATTGACAAATTTATAATACCCCTTCCACATACCCAGTTAAGGGATTTGCATCCTTTTAACTGCTAAAAATGCACTGCCCTTTAAATATGAATAGATAACAAAACCAGAGCGTTTTCTCATCTTTTTACCAGCCATAAAATGCGTCAGTTAGCCCTTTTAAAGACCTTAACAGACCAAAATGACAGATCTTCATACCCTTTTCATACACATTGTAACTGAAACCTGAAAAAACGCACCACTAACAGGCAGAGTCTCCCCACCCCTCCCATAAAGGCCATTATAGGGAATCCCCCTTACCTCCCAAAGGGGCGCTCTACCAAAAGCTGTTTCTTGAAGGCAGCTTTGCCTGTATTGCCAATTTATAGCTTGTAATTACTGTCGAACCTTCATATACGCCCACCTTTTGTAAACAGCCACCTCCCATACGTAACTCCCTATATCCAAAACACCAAAACTTTTCCAGTCAAAACTTTACAGTTGTAACCTCTAGTAAATGATCACCTCCTGTGAGCGACCACAACCACTTTTTGGGCCTGAAAGTTTAATGATTTTCCACTGTTTTTAACCTCTCGTACACGTATGCGACCACTTTGACACATTCTCTGATCTCTTTGTTCAATGTGTTCAGTATGCTACTTAAAATATGCAAAGAACTTTAGTAACAACATGGAACTACACATTGCATAACTTGCATGCAATAAATTGTCTTCCATAGAGTAGATGTGCCCAGACCTCTTCCCAGAAGATGCCCGCCTGTGGTTTGATTCTTGTAAGTGACCACCTCCCATAAGCAACCACTAAGTCTTTGCATTTTGGGTGATTGTTTACAGGAGGTTCAATTACTGTACTCAATAAAAGTTGCTTTGGGTATCGGGAATTGGCATTTAGACACTGGGTCATTTAAGGCATTTGGGCATATAAAATCCACTGTAATGATTTGCTTGAGTTACCACTAAACAGTAGCTTCCCAGTACGCAATTCTCAATGCCCAAAGCAACCTTTATTGAATAAGCTATATGTGATTTTAGACTGCTTTAAATTCATGCAATAAGTTCAATGGACTTTGATGAAACTGTAAACCTCTTGAGAGATGCACTAAAATAATGAATAACTCATTTTGTCTTAAATTACTTACTTCATCTGTAAGGTTCTTCAAAAGATTGTAGTTTGGCTCAGTGAAAACAAAGTATTCTGATGGTTTGTTGGCTAATCGAATAAGCTGTTAAATGAAAAGAAAGTTAACTTTCGTCAAGTGGTTGGAAGAATAAATTATAATGCAGTTTTAGTAAGAGAAGCTGAAAAAATTCCATACCAAGTTGTTGGGTACGTGAAATTAATATAGCATGGCAACTTAAAAGCTACAAGGATTTTTAAGCTCTCTTTTCCTGTTGTCTCAAATTAGCCTCTTATTTTGTATTGACATACATCATCCCTAACATATGCTGCAACTCCAATAGCATAAACTTCTGCTCCAGCTTGCCTTGCCTTCTTGGTCTGTTAAAATGCACAATAAAAAAATACAATAAAAACAAAGGTAAATTGAAGGCCCACACAACAATGGCAGTTGTATGATGGCCTTAAATAATATTTGTTGTGGTTCAATTTTATCCTTAGTTTAAATTTTTTCTTATTTTTTTGGTATGATAATACAAGATAATGATTTTTAAAGAAAACAAACTAAAACTTAAACCAAGAATAAAATTGAACCACGACATATTTCCTTGACAGTATCATTTTAAAAATTAATTATCATACATGTAATAAAAAATTTGACCTTGCAGTTACTGAGCAGGTTCCTAAAATACAATGTAGAAAAGTTTGCTTGCTCTACTGTGTATTATTTTCCAGAATTCTTCATACCCCATGCTCCACCCCACACACTACCACAGATAGGGTTGGACATTTCTTGTGGACAAGATCAGGGACAGGAAGATGAAAAAGTTAAAACAAACGTCTGTACCTTAATTGGAATTTCTAAAAGGGTATGTGTGTATGTTTGGAAAAGGAGGGGGAGGGCAGAAAATACTCTTATCTTCTATAGTTGAACTAGAAATGTTTTCTGGAACCACAGTTTTACTTAACTAAGTACCTAGGGTATTAATATTTTTAACACCTTCACCCGGAGCAGACTTACCTCAGATGTTGCTCTTCTCATGTCATCTACTCTTCCATCTGTTAGTATAATAATAATACTTGCTTGTGTACCTGGAAGGCAAGTGAACAATGAGATACTAAAACTTTGAATTGGGGTGGCTCGTGGGGGGGGGGATTTAACTGATACAGTTGTAAGAGAACTCTCCCAGGGTACTCAAACATGAAGGGAAAGGAATGCTTTTCACAACATAAAGTGAGAAAAATATTTACCGTAAAACCTTTATTAAGACCCCCCCCCCCCTTCCCTGGGGGGGCTTGTTTATTTCAAGCCCATTTAAAAGGGGGCTTACACAGATGGGGGGCTTATTTAATTTAGAAATAACGATGGTATCAGTTCTCCATAAAGAACTAGAATACAAAGACATAGTGGAAAAGCTCAAGTACAAGAAGTTTTAGGTCATGCAGCCGAGGATCAGAATCAAATCAGAACTTCCAGTTGGTAGGATAGGATAAGGATAAGTGCTTTATTATCAACAGAGCGCCTACAGACACATGTGTTTACAACGATAATACAGATTTTCGTGCAATAATTACAGAGGTGTACATTTGTAAAATTTATACAACTATTAAACAAGGTTATATTTAACGCGTCTATCTCTTTCGCGCAAGCGATCATATACGTATTTCGCCACAATTTTTTGCATTTTCTTTGCTTGCTTCATACTTATCAACGTTGCAAAGGCAGAGCTTAGAGTCATAGAGCCAAGAATAAGATTAGTTTCCTTTTTTAGCGTATTGAACAGCTCTCTCCTAGGATACCTATGGGCTATGCAAATCATCAAAAAATGTTCCTCGTCTTCTATTCCAGTTTTACATAATGGACAGATTCTTTGGTCTGGTGGTTGTCGGAAAGGGTTTAACGTATCGTCCAGTTTCAATTGCTAGTTTGTGGTTGCTCAATCTTAGCTTTGTGATTGCTACTCTATGATTGATGTTTCTTACATTTGTGAGGTAATTTTCGTAATCATGGGTAAGTATAAATTTCCTAAAAGTTCTTAGTTTGCTTTTTTGATGCAGGTCCTTTCGTTCATCATTGTGTATTTCACTAATCCATGTTTGCTGTTCTATGTCTAAGAGTCTCTGTCGTACATAGTTCATGATTGCGGGAGTGTTCGTTGGTAAATAAACCATCCTAAATAAACCATCCTGGATCAGTCCACATGAAGTTTTACGGTTGTGAATGATTAATACAGTCTGTCATTTTATTAGTGAAGAATAATTAGGGGTGGGGAGGGGAGACTTAATAGAGAGGGGGGCTTATTAACTTTCTTCCCCTAAAAAGGGGGAGCTTATTAGAGGGAGGGGGCTTATTTGAGAGGGGAGGGGGGAGCGGCTTAATAAAGGATTTATGGTAACTCCTAAAAGCCAAACAAATCTGTGTGTGGCTTAGGCTTTCTTAACCACACACCAATGAACAATGGGGTATGAGCCTTGGGGTGAGGTGAGGGGGGAGTACTCCCATATACATGTATGGGCTGCCTGTTAGGGCATGGTTTTTGAGGATCTCTTGTTCCTTGTATTTTTTTTTTTTTTTTGATAAGATTCCTAAAAAGTGCCGGTTTAAATTCAAG
>CALNXK010000330.1:260000-292500 GCA_942486035.1 Porites lobata
TGACTTTGCAATCTGATGACGTCACTGTGAACTTACGAAAAAGTCAGGTTAAGGCTGGTTTTCGCTAGCGACGGAGTCGGAGACGTGATCAGAAGCGTTGAACTTTACGACCTAATGAAAACAAAGTTCTGATTCTTCTCAGTGATTCCACTTACGACTCCGTTTTTACAAGGCCGTCGATAAAACCCGGAACACGGAACATTCCGGAACATGCCGGAACATTCCGGAACATGCCGGAACATCCCGGAACATGAAAAAATAAAAATAATTTTCATGAAAAAAAATATAATAAAATAATAATAATAAAATAATTTTTGTAAAAATTAATAATAACGTAAAATAACAAAAGAAAAACGAAAAATAATCAATTAATCAAGAAAAAGAAACTGATATCCTCTGTGAGTATGGGAAAACAATATTTTGTCGCAACAAATTAAAATTTGTTGGGCGAGTGAGGGTCCATGCAAATGACAGTAACGAGTGAAGGTTTGCTTCTAAATTCAAAATATATTAAAATGGGTCGCGAGGAGGGGGTTTTTTTAAGCTTTCCTCACACAGTTACCTCTTGTAATTGTTTGCCGTGAGTTAATTATTTGGCGGTTATCCATTTACGGTTCTGCAATGGTCTGAAATGTCGGTGCAGTATTTCATGTCAAGCCAAGTCGGTAAGTAGCTCATTTCAAGCCAACATATAGTCTCCTTATTTATAACCGACATTTGCTTACTTGAGCTGCTTTGCTTTCTTTGAACATGAATTACTTGCAGACTAGGCGGCTCTGTGAACTTAAAAAGAGTATAGGGGCTCCTGTCTTTGGATTTTAGTGGACAATACTCACATTCGTAGTAGTTTCTATACTGTTTACAGTCAGCATGATATTTCAGACGTCTCCTCTAGTCGCAGGACGAGTTTGCGGGGAGACGGCTAAAATTCAGGCTAACTGATAACAGTTAGAAACTACCGCTGCGCTACCACTGCCACTGCAACTATTCACGGTGAATCTGAATCTTTAATTTAATTATCCAAGTCCAAAGCGACAAGCCCCTAAGCTCTTGTCCCAAAGCCGTAAATGGATAACCGTTAAACCACATGGCAAACCTTTACAAGAGGTGGCTGTGTGACGAAAGCCTGAAAACCCTCTCCTCGCGACCCATTTTAATATATTTTGAATTAAGAAGCAAGCCTTCACTCATTAGGGTGACCAGGGTGAGTAGGATGACTGGGGACTGTCATTTGAATGGACCCTTACTCGCCCACTGCAAAAAATTCATTGCAACAAAACATTGTTTTCTCATACTCGGAGATGATACCAGTTTCTTTTTCTTTCATTCTTGGTTTGTTTCTTTATTTTTCGTTTTTATGTTATGTTATGTTATTTATTTTGTTATTATAAATTTTTGCAAAAATTTTTTTCTATCTATTGTTCCTTTTATTATTTATTATTATTATTATTATTATTATTATTATTTAGTTAATTAATCATTTTTTCATAAAAAAATATTTTAATTTTTTCATGTTCCGGGATGTTCCGGGATGTTCCGGAATGTTCCGGAATGTTCCGGAATGTTCCGGAATGTTCCGGGATGTTCCATGTTCCGGGTTTTATCGACGGCCTTTTTACAATCAAGTGAAAACGGCCGTCGATAAAATCCGGAACATGGAACATTCCGGAACATGCCGGAACATTATTGGAACATTCCGGAACATCCCGGAACATCCCGGAACATTCAAAAATAAAAATAATTTTCATGAAAAAAAATATAATAAAATAATAATAATAAAATAATTTTTGTAAAAATTAATAATAACGTAAAATAAAAAAAAAAAACGAAAAATAATGAAATAATTAAGAAAAAGAAACTGGTATCCTCTCTGAGTATGAGAAAACAATATTTTGTCGCAACCGATTAAAATTTGTTGGGCGAGTGAGGGTCCATGCAAATGACAGTAATGAGTGAAGGCTTGCTTCTAAATTCAAAATATATTAAAATGGGTCGCGAGGAGGGGTTTTTTTAAGCTTTCGTCACAGAGCTACCTCTTGTAATTGTTTGCCATGAGTTAATCATTTGGCGGTTATCAATTTACGGCTCTGCGATGGACTAAAATGTCGGTGCAGTATTTCATGTCAAGCCCAGTCGGTAAGTAGCTCATTTCAAGCTAACATATATAGTCTCCTTACATATAACCGACATTTGCTTACTTGAGGTGCTTTGCTTCACTTGAGGTTGACATGAATTACTTACAGACTACACTGAGACTAGGCGGCTCTGGGAACTTAAGAAGAGTATAGGGGCTCCTGTCTTTGGATTTTAGTGGACAATACTCACATTCGTAGTAGTTTCTATACTGTTTACAGTCAGCATGATATTTCAGACGTCTCCTCGAGTCGCAAGAGGGGTTTGCGGGGAGACGGCTAAAATTCAGGCTAACTGATAGCAGGTAGAAACTACCGCTGCGCTACCACTGCCACTGCAACTATTCGCGGCGAATGTGAATCTTTAATTTAATTATTCAAGTCCAAAGCGACGAGCCCCTAAGCTCTTCTTACGGTCGCAAAGCCGTAAATGAATAACCGTTAAACCGCATGGCAAACATTTCCATGGACCCTCGCCCCACAAATTATTTGCGACAAAATATTGTTTTCTCATACCCGAAGATGATACGAGTTTCTTTTTCTTTATTTCTTTGTCTTTCGGTTTTTTGTTATTTTACGTTATTATTCATTTTTATAAAAATTGTTTTATTATTATTATTATTTTATTTATTTATTTTCATGAAAATGTTTTTTTTTTTCATGTTCCGGGATGTTCCGGAATGTTCCGGAATGTTCCGGCATGTTCCGGAATGTTCCATGTTCCGGATTTTATCGACGGCCAGTGAAAACTGGGTCGTCGGAGTCGCAAGCAGAAGCGGAAGAACTCAACCAATCACAAAGCGTGGGAATGTGCATTATGATATTGGTTTATCATTCCGCTTCTTCTTCCGACTCCGACAATTTGGTCTTCACTAGATCATACTGAAGCGAAACGTAGGCGACGGAGTCCTAAGGGGAGTCGGAAGAAAATGGAAACGTTCTGATTCTTCTGACTCTGATTCCGTCTCGCTGATTACTCCGCTTACGACTCCGATTTTTTTTCTTACGACTCAGCTTACGACTCCGACTCACAGTGAGGAAGAATAGACCTTGTCACGGTTTTCGACGCCATCTTGACTAGTAGGCAAACGTGTGAGAAATTACAGTGTTTGTATGGGAATCTAATGTCGAATAATTTCGGTAAAACGGGTTTTCTGTAAAAAATATCAGTTGTAAACTAAAGCTACAAAGCGAAGGATTGTACTTAAACATTTTGGGGGCGTACCTGTGCTTAAATTTCTCCAGAGGCTTGCTTTAGATTTTCCATATATTTGTCTGTAATTTTTCCCCGGACTTTCTTACAGACAAATGTATAGAAAATTTTAAAAAGTGGTTCTAGGTCTTCTAGAGCATGTAACGCCCTCAATTTTTTTCAGAAGAATCCTTAGGAGTGAAGCTTTAGTTTACAATTCATTTTTTTTTTTCAGAACAGCCGTTCTACGGAAATTATTCGAACTAGATTCTCATACAAACACTGTAAATTTTTCACGCGTTTGCCTACTCGTCAAGATGGCGTCGAAAACCGTGACAAGGTCTATTGTAAAAAGGCTAAGGCGCTGTGGGAAATATAAAAAAGTAGACAAATGCGCGTTCTTAACAGAGTGGAAATGTTGAGATCCGAAAAATTCTGATTAACTGAATGATCTTCCCGCTTCTTTAGAACGGGAATTAAGAACGGAAAAAGCTCAACCACTGCGCAAAAGCGGTTAGGGGTGAATATGAATGTCTTTTTTTAAAGTTTTTTTTTTTTTAATTCCAAAGATGAAGGTTCCTAGGAACAGAGAAAAGTACTACAATAAATGTTCTTAAATTAGTATTAACAGAAAGCCAGCTTGAAGTAGAAAATAATTGTTATCTTCATCTATTCTCTCAAGTGATGAGCCGATCGTAAGAGACTGGGCAAGGCAGGGCCAGAGTTACCGTACTTTATTTTTTCAAATTTTCTTTCGCTGACATACAAATGAAAACATTTCTAGAATTTCTGTTTAGATTACATACCTGCAGTAACCTTTAAAATACACAACTAATTCAGCTAATTTAATTTACGTATACTTTGTACAATAATATTTATTAGTAACCCTCTGTTACTCCAACACGTGATTACCAATCCATATTCGCGCTAAGCCTAGTCCCGACTTAAAGTCCCTTCGCTTTCTCGGCTCAGTCAAACCTGGCCTCTACCGTGAACTCTGAAATCACGTGAGGAACACGTGAGGGAGGCGCGCCCACCCTTTCCCAAACTTCGCGAGGACAACAGGGCAAGACTGCGTAGGGACTAGGTTGACTCGCCCTCAAAGGCTTATTGCAAAACCAGCTGCGCATGTTGGCCAAGGTTCTTCAGATGCAAAAGTTTCATCATTTTTGAGCAGACTTTGAGCAACCATGAAACGAATTTTAGCCATGATAATGGCTCCTATGTTTGCCCACATTTTCTTCATTCTGTATCCTAAGTTTAATTTGCTCTTATCGAATAAAAGGGTTAAAGAACAAATAGAATGAATTTATTATCGGACCTTAAACATCATTAGGGAGATTTTTCAGACACTTAAGGCAACATGGCGACAGCGACTACGGCGTGCAAAGATGTAATTAACCAGTGCAATGGCAGAATGGCAAACTGAGCACCAGACGTCGGTTTCAGTTCTTTCCACACGCTTTCACGTTCTCATTCGCCGTTGTACCTATTTCTTCTGCTTATAGCCGGCGCTCCCTTGACGAGAAGGCCGCGCAAAGCAAACTCTAGAACTGAGAACCATACCAGCAAAGGTTGATTTCCAATGACGCTTTTTTCGCTACGCACGTTAGCGCATGTAAATTTTAATCACGCAAACTAGAACTACCAGTTACGTAAATCGGTCGGGGGGACGCGGCGAGATAAGGCAACAGAGAAGGAGGGAAAAAGGTTCTGCCCGGAATCGAACTCGGGACCTTCGACACGCCAGCCCATATCGTTACCACTAAGCCACATGGAACACACTGATGAAGCTGTAAAAAAATATATCCTGATTGAAGCCCTTTCCCCTAGCACTTCCGCCAGTGCGACCTGCATGTCTAAAGTTGATCGAGCCCTATTAAACATGAATTCAAAGGTATTTTCGGAAGAATGACCGCTGTTTGGACAGTGAAAACCCAACGTAAACGTATTTCATTCCATTTAAAGAACGGAAGCCCAACCAAGCCGATACGGTATAAACTTGTCTGCGAACTTGTTACCGCGATATGAGATGTTCGCTCATATCTTAGGGCTAATTATCCAAAATCGGTTCAGTTTGCTCATAAAATTGCTTTAGCATTCGAGATGCATTGAGAGATGTTCTTTCTGTTCCGTTGTTTGTTGTTGGCGTAAAGGTCTCCTTCTTCGTTGCTCGCGTTGAATTTCAAGTCGGCGTTCTCCGGCTCCGGCTCCAGAGGAGTTTCGGTGGAAAATCTCCCTCGGCGAGGATTTTGAGCCACTTGTTGTACTTGTGTGTTATTTGCATTGGAAATTGTGTACTAGGCGCTTGTGCCCTTTATTTCCAAGCGCCGGCTACTCAGGCTACTCCTATCAAAATACCGTACTTCCTCGAATAATTGCCGGGGGCGATTATTTCTTTGTTTGCATCAAAAGGGGGCGATTATTCGAGGGAGGCAATTATTTCAAATATTTCTCACTTGAAGTCGTGCCCTAAATATTTTGTTTTATTATCCCATTACAGGGGCAGATCTAGGGGGAGGGTGCAGGGGGTGCGCACCCCTTCCCCCCTCCCCCTTCCTGAGATGAGCTGCGGTTTTCTAATACAAGTGGTATTCTGCAAAAAAAAACTATGTGGTTTATTGGTTTTGAAGTAGAGCAAGAGACGAGTGCACTCACTCCTAAAAAAAATCCTGGATCCGCCCTGTATTAAATCAAAAAATTATCACATCAAATAAACTGAACATGGGCTTTTAAAGGGTTCCAAATTGGGTTCCTTGATTAATGCTCAGAGCTTGAATCGTCACTGGTCAGTTTTGCTGGATCAAATTCAACTTCAACTAGACAGGGAGGGGATAAAAGAAAGAGAAGATGGCGAGAGGGGTGGTGGGGGGGCGATTATTCAAGGGAGGCGATTATTTTGAATATTTCCATCAAAGGGGGGCGATTATTCGAGGGACGGCTATTATTAGAGGAAATACGGTAGGTCACCACCAGTTTAATAGAAGTGATGTACAAATAATAAAATTAGCCAGATGAGAACTTAACAGTCGGTTATTTTTTTCTCAAAATCAGTAAGAGAAAAAAACCGACCGTTTTGCAGTCTATGACATGGGGCGACTTTGAAATAACATTCTTGAAAAGAGCCAGGATCTTTTGAAAATTAATTTACCCACAAGTTCAAAGAATATGTCTTAATTGAATTGTGAGACTGAGCCTCACTGCCAAAATCTTTTTCGACTAAGTTCACAGTCGCCAGTGAAGGAGAATTAGCTTCAGTTATTCCAATCCCGTGATCAGCTCTGTTACAGCTGGAGCCTCCTCCACCAATCATCATCACCGATCCGTCTCCAGCACCCCAGTGACACCAAAAGCCAATCGAACTGGCATTTTGCATTTCCCCGTTGCAAGCAGCTTCTTTAAAGCCTTCGGTTGTTTGGTACTGGCCCCCATAATGGACACAACATCGTCCCAAACATTTATGTTTGGACCAAACCTTGCCGTTTCTGAAGTCACCATAGTTTGTGATTTTCGACCTAAACGTCTCTCCACTTAGGCAGAGACCTATGGTTTTCAGAAGGGCAGTGTGCTGAGGGTCATCACTGCGCGTGATCTTAAACTCAGTTCCGCCGACAAGCCAGAACGCTGAAGAAATCATGTCAGCATTGTTTGATGGATCAGTTGTTTCCCCAGAAGCAACATCCTTGTCATACCACCATAGTGCACTGTCTTTCATCCAATTTAAGGCATCATTATTTGAGAACCGAGCGATCAGAGTCCATCCGTGATAAGAAGTCATATCGCAATAAACCTACAAAAAAAAAAACGATACTTGCACAACGCGAGATAAGTCCTACAAATTACTGTTATTTCGCCTTTTAGTGTCATTATATTTTGTCATCTAAATCATGCGCATCGATGAAGAGGGGAGCTTCGGCACAGTTTTCAAGAAAAAAGGAACCCCGCTAACGTTATGTTAACGTTATGTATAGGCTTAGTATGGGTGTTGTTCTCAATAATTTTTGAAAACAATGCTGATTTAAAGTTGGTGACAAGAGAAACAGCTGTCAGCCTCTGTGATATCTGGTATTATAATTCTTTTTTCAAAGCCCTTAATTCCTCTCTTAATTGCCGATCGTTAAGGCGGAGGCGTACGTTCGAGCCTTCTGTCACGCCATGTAAGGTAATCCAAGAGAGTCTTGCTTTGTAGAGTGCACGCCGGAGTGCACGCCGTGGATTAAATTCCAGGTACTGGATTCCGGACTATTTATCAGTGGTACTTGGATTCCAGATTCTAAACATTAGCGGGAAACCGGATTTCTTTGAGCTGAATTTCAGATTCCTAAGCCCAGGATTCCTGATTTTACAAGCGAAAATTTCTTAGATTCCGGAATCTGGATTACCTTACATGGGACGACCGCTGTCCTTGTTCCGTGTTCATGCTGAATCAATTCAAGAGGTTACATTAAACGTTGTTGTTGTTTTGTACATGTTTTGAGTACAATGGGATGACGGATACCAGATTGACATATGACGCTTTTAAGACCTTACCGGAATAGCGGAGGACGATGAAAATATCGTGTAGCTTCCGTCACTCGCTTTGGGATCGCTTCTTTTTATTGCCTCGCATGAAGGAAGTTCTGGGGACACTAATGTTTATTTAGTTTAATAGAATGTGTAACCATAATCGGACTAAGATTAGCTCAGGACAAATATAAAACCCATAATTTCCGCTATCCTGTTATTATCTTAATGTCATGAACCCGAATTGATTTGATCATCACGTACCTATAACTTTAATTATTTTTTATTTATGTTTCTTGTTTGTTTGTTTGTTTTATTATTATTATTGAAACCATCATCTGACAGACATATTCATTCTCGGAAATCAGTAGCCTGAGAAAGCAGTCGACATTTCGCGACCCCACTGTCCACTGGTTTCCCTGCGAATGAAGTCTGAGGAACAAGCGCAGAAATTTCGGCATACAGTAAAAACCCGCATACAAGATCACCCATTTTCGGGGTTCAGGCTGATTGGGTTCTTATATATCGGGTATTTTAGGTGAAATCAGCCTGAAAGTGTTCTTAAGTGTTCTTAATTTTTTACTTCTAAAAAAAATGTAAGTTGTTGTACATTTGCTATACACAGCAAGTGAAATTACTAGCATTTATACAGAGATCTTAGTGCAATACCACAGTAAAGCTACAGACACTGTTCTATTAAACTGAAAAGGGAAGAATTTTTATTTATAAGAACAATTTTCAATTTTCAGGCTGAATGTGTTCTTATATATATGCTCCTATTTTACCAAATTTCAGCCTGGGTATTCTTAATCCATTTGTTCTTGTATGCGGGTTTTTACTGTATTGACGATACGTCACTTTCCAGATCTGGGTAGCGCGTCCGATTCGTTGAAACAAATTTCCCGCGCGGCGCGACCAATCAAATTCACTGCCAGATCTGGATAGTCTATAGTGATACGTCACGAGTATGGAATTTTTGTGCTTGCTCCTCAGCCGTCGTTCGTGAGGATCATGTTAATGTTAGCATCGCGAAATGTCGCCTGCTTCCCCAGGCCTAGACTGCAAAACAGTCCGTATTTTTGCGTATTCAAGTACGCGCGAACAGTCAAACAAAAGGTCTGGAGCCGGGAAGTGACGCTAAAAATACGCTCCGGGGACGTGTGAGGCGCACTTGAGGCTCTTACGCTACTCTTACGCCACACCAAATCGATTTTGAGAAGGAAAAAAATAATAATAATGATAAAACGACTGTTTTGCAGTCTGCCTCAGGCCAGGAGCCTGGGGGCAGTCACGCGCTGTTTCTTCGAATTGTTGCCCGTGGGTATCTGAAAATAAGGTATGTTCCTGATCCAACCTTCGAACTTTGTGCTTGTCTTATAACAACTCTTTGTGTATATATAGCTCCTCGAAAAATTTCTTTTGACTCGAAACCAGATGACTCGAAACAAACACTTTGGATCCTAAGATTCGAGAGAATGAATCGTAGATGGCCAATCCGGACAATGATAGGTGGTTATTTGCACCTATATCAAGTCAAATATATTGATGGGAAACTGCCTGCCTGAAACTGCCTGCCTTAACAAATAGAAGATTACAAAGAAAGAAATCAGTAATGAAAGGAAGAAAAAAAAAATGTGCAAAAACGAAAGAGTGTGCCAAACACCTACCATACGTTGACATGTTGCAGTGGGTGAGTTCAGGTGGTCTAGATTCAACGGTTTGAAGCCAGTATTCGTCGCTAACCGCTTTTTCTTCACTCGCCTTAATCTCTTCACACGTTTGAGCTGGTAGCTCAGGGATAGAACCTAGAGGAACTGCCAAAAACGAACACAATATTCATAAATAAGTAAATACTCAGTAATTTCAGTTGATGTGCGGAACTAGAACTGATAAGTGAAAATTCAAGTAAATGGATTGTTTTCACTCACATGGCCAGCATCTATGCAGATTTATTGGAACAAAAGAAAGCGTTTGTATGAGAAAAAAGTTCAACTCCCACAGGATTTGTTTGGGACACCAACATGGCCGCCGTTTCATTGTTTTGGGACACCAATATGGCCGCCGTGACGTCATGTAAAAACACTCTATAGATAACTTCAGGTGATGTGCAGAACTAAAATGACAATGATAATGACGACGAAGAAGTCGATGACGATGATGATAACAATAACTTTTAGCTTCAAACAACTAACAGTGTAGGGTTAGGGTATTGGGCATTGGATCGATGAATATAAACTAGTCAATGCATGCATGTGTCGGCCCTTCTTTTAAATTGGAGGACTTATGGACACATACCCACATAAACCTCATCTTAGTAACCCCACTCCCCCCCCGTCCCGTTAGAATCTTTCTGGCATAGCAAGCCTAAAACAGATGTCAAAGTATCTAAATTTGAAAGGCTGAATGCTGTACATAATCACACAAGAACCTAATTTTAAGTCACCCCCAGGATGAAAATTCGCGACACAAAAACTTAAAAATGATAAAAACTAAGTATAAGAGCAGGTTTACTTGTGCAGTGCGGAGGAAGGTGAAAATTACCGGCCAGGATGAGCGCACAAGTGATTTACCCCGAACTCAAACAGGTGAGCTTACTTGCAGGCAAGCCCCGACTAATTACCTCGATTCATGCCTCGTCTGTAATAATATCTGTCTGGGTCAGGGACGAAATCCACGGGCCTGGCTTCTTTAGTTCTGTCACTGAATTCACACATGTTGGTAGAGATCACCCAGTTGAAACTTTGGCATCTGTTGTCTTGACGACAAACTTTTAGACATTCATGCCCATGGTTTAGGGTCATACTTTTATAAATGTGTCCTCTTAACATCCAGCCAAAGATGGATTCTTGTTTCCCACCACTGAGGCACTGCTGAGTTATGGCTTTGTTAAATATCTCCAATATAAGGAGGATGGAGAGTGCTCTTGAAGCACACATCTTTAAAAGTTGCTTTTGGTCATGGGAGTCTAAGGAAAAGAATTGAAGGAATGGTTGCAAGTTGATTTTTAGACGCTGAAGAAGCAGAGTTATGCTGCTTTACGGTAGTGCTAAAATTACTTTCGGTAGATGACTCACCTGCTGTAAGACTGTGTATAACAAACAGAGTCTTTTATAACTGACGGAACAGATGAAGTCAATTCGAAACCGACAACTGAATAAAGAGTCAATAAACCACGACCATTTGACATTAAATAGAGTTGGGAAATAAAAAATAATGATAATAATAACATGAAGGTTTCAATTTTACCCTGATTTCAAATAGTTATCAATTTTCTCTCCAGCTATCTCTTCCACGAAGGCTTATAAAAGAGATTTGATTGACAAAATTTATAGTACCCATACGGTTATGGCAACTGTTGAAAACTTCCTAAGCAAAATCATTTAGTTGGACCCATTTAGTACGACGTCAAAGTGCATACATTAGGTGGCTCTTTAAAAAGAAAAGGAGTTTTCACAAAGAACGGATTCACATCAGCTGTGAAGTGAATCACAAATCAACAACAAAAACGAAATTTAAAAAAATGCTAATTATTTTGAAAACAATCACTTTTTAATTAACTTGCCTTTAATTCATGGCCAGGACCAATTTCGTATTTCGTACAACGAAGTTAAAAATGAAAATTTAATGTTTTTGTCCACAGGAGAAAGTGCATTTCATTCATGTTTTTTGCTCATCTTCACATCGTTTTTAGATCTACGGCTTTTCCTCTGTGTCAACAATATAATTGTGCCTTGGAAATAAATGTTTAATAAAGGGAGACCTTCCTTTATAAATGTTTGAAAGAGTTAGTTCCTTAAAACACTGTGGGTTTCTTAATTTAAATTGTTGAATTGCAGCGGAGCCGGTGACGTAGATCGTGTGGGTTGAATAACCGAGTTAGGTGGCTGAGAAAGCCTGCTGATCAAAGCCTTGTTTGACCTGTTTACATAACTACGTACAAAAAAGTAATAGTTTTAAAGTTTTAAATATTATTGACAAAGCAGGATCAGTCATGGCCTCTTGCAATTGAATAAAGGAGCCATTGATATCACTTTAAGTTTTAATTAGTGGAAAGTAAATTTCGTCCTATTGTTTAAGAGGGCATGCATATACCTGGGAAAAAAATATACAGCTGTATATGAAAACAAAAGGTTTAAAGGTAATGTCAGCTACTCAGACAAAAGTATTGCAGATTGTATTAAACACATTGCCCCTTCATTACCACTAAGACAAACTTTTATGCTGGGTGATGGGAGTGAAAATGAAGATATGTTATTGTACAAAGGCATGATTTTCTTCATGGCCTCAGAGGGGCACCATCGCTTCCAACTCAGTTTTGCTAACATCAATTGGCGGTTTCAAAATTGGTTGGACACACTCTCCGTGACAAATGAAATTAAACGAACACATGCACTAAAAATAAAAACAAAATGGGTCTCCTACAAAGCGCCACTTGGAATTTTGCGCAGGTGTGACTAATGACTAATTCATAAAAAAGGGAAAATGTGAAAAGAGGAGTAAAGATAAATAACATACGGGCAGTTCGCAAATTTAGTTAACCCTGTCGGCCAAACTTTACAGAATGTGGTTTTTCAAGCTACAGTGGCGTAGTTCTGGACCAATTAGAGCGCTCATATCTCTTCGCAGCTGACAAATAAATATGCTAATTTATTTTAGCAATTATCTGATGAGGCTGAGTACCGATATGAACAATCATTATACAGATCAGAGGAGGGTGTTTTTCGCACCCTTGGAGATTTGTATATTTTTCTTTTCTTTTTTTTTTTTTTTTTTTTCATTTCGTACAAAAGCTAAATAATAAGTTTTATTGCTCATTCCAAAGATTTAGAAACTCTATGTCAAGTTTCCGATTTCCTCAGTTCAAAACATTCACACGTTCGGAAAGAGAGCCTACGTTCGATATACGTTCGGAATCCCATCGCGAAATTGAGTAAATTTCAATTTTTAGTGGACAAAAAACTTGTACCAGAATAATTTAAACAACATCGCACTCTTTTTTTCATTTTTCAACAGCTATAGGTATAAAAAATTTATGTGTAAGGTGTCATAAAAGTTTTTGACATTTATTTTCTCAAGCTTTCATGAGAAATTTGTTTTGGTATTATTACAAATAACTAACTAGTATATCCATTACAGCCCTTGAAAAATGTAAAAAAAAAAAAAAAAAAGAATGCGATATTGTTTCAATTATTCTGTACAAGAATTTTGTCCACTGAGAATTAAAATTACTCAGTTTCCTGATGGATTCCGTCTTAAAATCCTAACATGACCCCGAGGCTTTCTGGTCATTTTTCTAAATATTTGGTTTGGTTTTCCTTGTGCTCAAGCTTCTTTTGGGAATTGTGAGACAGTGCAGTCGAGAAAAATTTGCAGCCTCGGAGTTATGTTAGAATTTATAATAAATAATGACTGGACTGTTGTTTATTTATTGTTTGTAAGATTTCCGTACAGCCTCTTTTATTATAAATGCATATAAGTTTCGACTTACTTAATTTAATAGTTTGAAATTCCTGCGTGCACAGTAAATGTGGGGCGCGCTGTACGGAATCTCTACCCTACTGTGTTTTTGAAAGTTCGACCATGTCGTATTCGCGTAACGTATCAAATCTTCCCGTATTCTATACCACTGTAGCCAGTAAGATTGCTGAAAGCCTTTCTGATGCATATTAGAATTACTGACTGACTTTTCTTTCTTCGGTAATTATGGCTTTTGGTTAGAAACTAAACGTTACAAATAACATACTGGGCTTATAGGCCATTTGCACTATGGCTTCATTTTACTACTACGACCAGAATCCTTCAGGGTATTTCTTTCTTGTGCAAATTAAGGCTTTTGTTAATTAAACCTCACTAGGGCTACCAAATTTGAATATGAAAGGAAAAACGAAATGAATTCTGTTCTGACATGTAGCCCCATTTACACTACACAAAAAAATGGGTCCGGACCTATTAAAAAGTGGTCCGGACCAATTTTTTTTTAACTGTTTACACGGATAACAATCAGGTTAGGCTTATGACTGAAAACAGCCCTAATGGACACTGTTTACACTGCTGACTTTCGGTTTCCGGACCAGATTTTTATTTGAGCCTTCGGTATGTTTCCTTATCGCTCAGTGGTAAATACACAAAAGGGTGTGCGAAGGAAAGAAACATGGCTGCCATTATGGCTGCCACTCTTTTACCATTTCCTTTTAGGAGGAGAGTGACTCCCTTTTCAGGGGAAAACTCCGCAGAAACATTGAACCGTTTTAGAAGAAAACGGAGAAGGAAAATTTTTAAGTGGTCAATTCTTTTAATGGCCATCATAATGAGCCAATGCACTATCGAGAGAACCATATGGCAGCTTCTTAGAACAGGTGCTTGGTTTCAGCTTGCATTGAACGAGTTTTCAGACCAAGAATGGTACGAAAACTTTCGCTTGTCCAGGGCGACATTTCGATTTCTTGTTGAAGAACTTAAACCAGAACTGACATTGCAAGATACAAAGATGAGGAAGGCTGTTGAAGTAGAAAAGAAAGTGGCTCTGTTCTTGTACTTCATTGCTTCAACCGCAAGTTATAGAACGCTTTCTAACCTGTTTGGTTTATCCAGGGGTTTTGTTTGCATTTGCATGCGCAAGGTAGCCGCTGCAGTGTTGAGAAAACTTAAGCCAAAGTATATGTCAATTGCTAAAGGAGATGAACTTACTCGCGTGATAGCTAATTATAAGGAGAAATGGGGGTTTCTTATGTGTGCTGGAGCAATCGATGGCACACATATACCAATTTCAACACCACAGCAAAATCATGCAAGTTACATCAACAGAAAATCTTACCACAGCATTGTGATGCAAGCTCTTGTTGACAGTAGTTACCTATTCCGTGATATTGTTGTAGGGTGGCCAGGAAGTGTACATGATGCAAGGGTCTTTTCGAACTCACAGCTGTCATTGCACTTTTAAAAATTAACTAAACAACAGCTAACTGTTGTTGTAATTATTTAACTGGAGATCAGTGACATATCTTCATGTTACTATGTTAGAAGAGACCCAACTATTGGTAAATGTTACCAATGATGGTCACCATAAAAGAAATGTTGTGTTAACACTAAACAACGGCTGAACTGTTGTTGTTGTTGTTTTGTTTTTGCCTGCAGGAGATTAGTGACATTTCTTTACGTTGCTATGTTGGAAGAGACTTAAACAAAATGTTACCAACAATGGTCACCACAAAAAAGCATTGCGTTATATTTATTTCATGAGGTAATGAAATATTACAGAAATAGAACCTGTCTAGTTTAGTTTTGCAAGATACTCATAATGCTTGTTTGTTTTAATTTACAACTATCAATCCACCCATTGAATTTCAAAACAATAAACAGCTCTTTGGTTGTTCCCAGGTAACTCAACGAATAAATGCTTAATTTAAAAAAATATATATAATAAAAACGACAACTATTCTTGTTTTTGTTGCTTGTGAACAGACTCTTTAGTGGTGAGTGGGATGCAGGGCAATCAGCACTGACAAAGCTGTTCACCAATGCTTCTAGTGACTGGCCATCTCCCACTAACGAGCTAATTCACAGGTTGACGTGCTTCAGTGATAACTAAATTAAACAATGGTAACTTTACTGCCCCCTCTTGGGATGTTATCTTTCTTCATCTGGAGTTTGGACTCAAGTTTACAAAGGGTAATAAGTTTGTCTATCAAAAGAAAATTCAGATTCCGGCTGCCCTGGAGTTGTCCATTGAGAGTTACAGCCTCTCATTTGCATCATCATTTGAAGGACATGTAATTCATGCTCTCTTTCTTCTCTTCTCATTTCAAGTCGAAATTTTAACTCCCTCTCATGCCTCTTCTCTTCCATTTCTTCAAATCTGTGAAGGGTGCCAGAAAACAGTAAAAAAAAAAACTTGATATAGCAAGAGTCTAAAAAATGACAACAATGAACATCATTTTCATTTTCTTCATCATCATCACCATCATCATGATCATAATTACTGCCATTATTATTGTTTTAACAGTCACAACATTTTCTTTTCCATCTTCCGAAAATACCAGGGTTTTCTTATCCCCTTGTATTCTGACTACACATCCTTAATTAGCACACAGTCTCCAAATTAATTCTTGCTAAAACATTTTAAAAACCTTGAAACTAATTAAGAAGCTGTATTTACCTCTTCATCTGAGCTTCTGAGGATTCACGGAGACTCAAACACACTGTTTCAATTGACTTCTCCACTTTTGTTTTCTTGGAACTTTCTGGTGTGGCACCTATGATGCACTTAGATCTCTTCCTTTCAGAACTACTAGAATCAGTGTCTGAGACTACATCACTTTCTTTCTCAGAATGCAGTTCTGAGCTATTTTCTGAGGTTTCTGTTCCTGCCAAAAAGTCAATTATAACAGTAAATGAGTATGTTGCAGTTAATTTTTGTTTTCAGTTAAATTTTTATTTTTCCATGTTTAAAACTCGTTATCATACATCACATACCTAAAAACAAAGGAAAAATAAACTTTAACTGCAGAAACAAAAAATTAACTGCCACATGTACATGCACCGCACAGTTTGAAAAACTCCAGTTAACTCTCATTCCCATCCTCATTATTTTTTTTTAAACTGGCAGGTTATCTAGTAAACATACACGGAATATATTCATTTGGTGTATGATTTGAAAAATAACAGAGCTTATTTAAATAAAATGCACAAAAAATATTTTGATTGTTAATCTAAAAACACAACAGCAACAAGAACAAACACTCTACCATTTTCTAGAGAGCTTCCATTGTAGACTTCACTATTGTGATCACTGGAGCTACTATCCCACAGATGCGGTGGGTCAATAGTTGGGTTATCTTTAAAAATTGTGTCCATTTTTTCCATGAACTTCCAGGGCTTCTTGGGTCTCGAATTTCCGCTCTTCTTGGCACTATCCTTCACATCTTTGTATTTTGCACGTAGTTTTTTCAATTTGTCCGTAATTGCCGCGACAGTTTTCATCATTCCTTTTTGAAACAACCAGAAAAACGAAATAGCATTAGAGCGAAATGAAACAGAGTGACCTGATAAAAACTGTCAGAAGGAAGGATTTTAGCATAAAAACTTACCGTGCTGTTCTAACTTCTTCTGAACTTCCAGGTACACTGCATTTTTGTCTTTCGGGCATTTTGCTTTCTCTAGCCCTATTTGAATGGTCTCTTCGGCAAAAACGTCTAATAGTAGGCCAACTTCTTCATCAGTCCACACGATCGTTTTCGTTTTCTGCGTTTTTGGCCATCGACGCCATCGTGTAGAAAATAGAGGAATAGTGCACATGAGCGAAACCACCGTAAAGCACGGCAGGCTCACATGAAAAAGAGGGTACGGATAGTACGGAACGAAGATGCGTTCACATAGCGCTTTCGATCAGGAAAAGGGGTCCGGACTCGTTTTTTTTCGGTTTTAGGGCCATAGCCGCCTATGGCCCCAAAACCAGAAAAAAGCGAGTCCGGACCCATTTCATAAAAACATGGTACGGAAGGTTTACACGGCAAAAATATCTGGTCCGTACCAACTTTTTTATGGGTCCGGACCCATTTTTTTGTGTAGTGTAAATGGGGCTTTAGTAGTAAAACGATGTCATCGTGCAAATGGCCCATTAACCCACCGTCTTGATAACTAAGACCCTGTTTACATGGAGTGGGGGACCCCGGTTTAGTGGGGTAGGGTAGGTTTCTTTTGTTTTGTGTCCCCCAGAGCGTGAAAACAAAAGAAACCAACCCCAATAGACCGGGGTCCCCCACTCCATGTAAACAGGCCCTAACTCGGATAACTAGCACCGGTTAAACAACAAAAATGTGCAAAAATATATGCCCCTTAAGCCTCATGCAAAGGGACGCAACATTGTTAGCCAGCAACTCCCAACATTGTTGGATGTTACATGTTACATCCGTTTGGACATCCTGTTGCATGTTTTTGCGCAAAGTTTGAAACCGGTTAAACTTTTAGCCCCGTACAAACGGACGCAACATTGTTGGGAGTTCTTGTGTCCGTTTGCACGAAGTTTAAAATTAACTAATAAATTTATTCCAGGAGGGGGCAGAGAAGGGAATATGAATTAATAAAGGCATCAATTTATTAATAAGTGCAAGTAAATAAATACGTTAATAAACATAAATATACTGAATATTACTTACTTCTTACTGATTATAAATATTGTAATAGTAATCCGAAAAGTAAATTACAGGAAAAAAGACTGACTTGACTCTGATTCGTCTCCAGACGTCTTCGTGCGTGGAAACAACCCCTCGCTCCAGTCGGGAGAGATAATGAGAGACGACTGAAGACGAGTCAGGACAAGACCAGCCCAGTTTATAAACTTTGATACAAGAAACGATGTCAGTAACCATTTAATTACCAAGTATAAAATAACGTACAAGAATATTTTTGTGCTTAGTTGTCTTTTGAAGAAGAAGGTGCGAAAGGGGAGGTTCTAGAGAAAAAAAAACCTTCTTGCGCATAGTATTTCTACTCCACAATATATTAAGGCTTGGAGGAAACTTTTCTGTCCAAACTAAAGCACCTTTCCATTACCTCGGCCCTAAATTGCTGAAAATGTAACGCGAAAGTGTGTACTAACTACTGATGTACTTTTAAAAAAACCGCTAGAAAGGACTGTTGTATTGCACTCTAAAGAGTACCAAGTTACTTTGTTTTCAAAATTTGTACGTGAGTGTAAAAACTGCGTGGATTCAATGACAGAGAGTAGTTGGTCAATTTTGTGATTGTAGCTGTGTCAATTTCACAATTCTGCTAAAGGCATTGCTTATCTTACTTACAAAGGCGCTAAAGGTTTGTTAGCACATACATAAGTGTTCTGACTATCAGTGATTCCGTACCAACGATTCCGGCTACTTTATACTAGCTTAAGTTTAGTGTAAATATTCTAGTCCTAGGAAGCATGCATACTAGCACCAAATTTTAAAATTAAAACAGTAAACGAAACCGTCTTTAACTCAACATTTCATGATCAGCGTGGGAGGGGAGAGGGGGTGCGATGGGTGCGCTCTAGCCTCTCCCACAGGCTCCAGAGGTCCACTTTTTATTGATCAAAGATTAAAAGAAAGTGATTTTAGAGTATTGCTCTATTCTAATTCGCTGATTTTGTACCAAAAATTGAAAATGCTGTGAAAGAGCTCATAATCTTAACTCACCGCTTCAACAAAACGTATTTCAGCCTTCGTAAAGCATAAAAAAGGGGACTGGATATACCTACAACGCATTTACCTCTTGCATGCTAACACGTCACTTGCTCTTTAGTTTTGTCCTCAAGGTGACTCTACCCAGTTTTTTCTGGCGGGTACCATCCTACTTTGAAGCTCTCTGGTATCCCCACCTTTACTTTTATCGTAAGTCTAACACATAGAATGGATAACATATTTAAGCAATAGAAAACGTTTTCCGTGTTTACAAAGCCTGATATAAACACGAGAGGAGTTGGGAGAATTCGAGACAGTTATGCAAACCCGAGACGAGGTCGAGGGTTTGCATAACCGTCGAGAATTCACCCAACGCCTCGAGTGTTTATATCAGGCTATGCAAACACAGGAAAAAAGTTTTCTATTGCTTTTATACAATAACTTTCCCGAGAAAAAAACGCAAAACTCTTTGTATGGCACTGATTAAAAGAGAAATTCTTACCAGTCGCAAAATTTTGTCCACGAAGTCTTGAACGCGTAATCAGTTCTTGTTTTGCAAAAAGATGCTTTGCAAAATACTGATTTTTCTCGCTTAAAATGTCAACTTAAGCGAAGAAAAATTGACTCACCTTCTTTGTAACGATTTTCCATGTTTCAGCCGACGAAGGAATGGGTAAATAAAGCAAACTTGTCGAGTTTTGAACTAGAAAACTTTTTCAAATTCGTGCTTGCGTGATTAGCGCGCGAAAAGCCAAACAACTTGACGCCACAACCATGTTTACATACTCTCATGCAAACACCCTCTCGGCCAGTCAGAGCGCGCGTACTATCTTAGTTATTTCATAACGATCAATCTACAATGTAACATAAAATTTTTGGCGATCGGAGTAAATGTCACGTGGTTATAATGCCACGCCCCTTTGAGGTCTGAGTCGAAAATCTGCTGTTGCCGGCATTTTTTCGTGAAAATCTCTCGGCTACACATAGTGCGTATTAGTGCCTTGCGCTGAACAGAGTTTCACCAAAATCGCAAAGACCCAATTCGAGAAATTCAGCGGTTTCCAAATTTAGATCATAATTTATGCGAAAATGATAAGCAAAATTTACACGATTATACCTAATAAACTATGACATTCATCCCTTTATTTTGGGCATCGTTATAACAGATGGGTCCTTGCAAGTCAGCAAAAAGCTTTAGGGCCTTGTAAATGCGCGCGATTTCGAGCAAAGGAAACATATAGAAATTATAGTTTTAGCTATTTGTTGACGTTTGTCAGCGTTTAAGGGTCCTTCTCACGAAAAAAGCATTTTCTTAAAAATTCGTAGTTTTTTTTCCTTCAAATTTTTTCAGGGCCACAATTGATTAACTAACTATCCGGATTCTGAATTTCATGGTCATTGAACAACTGTGACATTATCTTCTATAAGTCCAAACTTGAGTAAACATTGAAGGTTTTTAGCGTTTTGGCTGAGTTTGTGCTTTGGGAGTTGTCTATTGTTTCTAGTCTGTCATGATGCAGCATTCTTGTTCAGCACGCGTGCAATGGCCACGCTTGGCTGACTTCCGAATGTTCACCGAGATATGATAATTTAGTATGAAAAAATAGAAGGGATTCCCGTCACGAGTTGGTTTAATTATTGGCTTCCTTAAACCTATCAAAAAATGATATTTTTTAATAGTAAGTAGATTTAGTGTGTAGCACTTCTCGATTTTTTTGCAAAGGCACAAGAAGCACGAGAATTGATTAAAAATTGTGAGTTAAACCCCTATGTATCACGCGATGGCCTGTCTCACGGTACCAAAATTATCATATCTCGGTAATCATACTCGTGAGGTAATCATACTCGTGTTTAATCACGAGTATGATTACAGACCGAATTGGACGACAGGAAGTTCTGTTACCAATTAATCATAACTTTAACAAAATTTGTGACATAATAGGCTATTTTTTAAATCAAAACACAAGAAATTCGAAATTTTGTTTTGCTAGCAGTGAAAAAAAAAAAGGCCATTTAAGCGCGCGCGTGATGGCGCGTACTGTCCAATAGACCTTTTCGGCTAACTCAATGTTGTACCCAATTCAAACCCTTTGGGAATAAAACGTTTTGTTTCAGGAATTTCCATATCATTTAAATATGAAGGCCACATGATAATGCAAATACAATACACAAAGAATCTTATCCCCGGGAGATTTGAATTGGGTACAACATTGAGTTAGCCGAATAGGTCTATTACTTAGGCATGACGCGTACTGTCCTGTTAAACTGTCCAATTAAGGCTGAAATCAGGGCAGTTGATAGCCAATCAGATTTGACAGTTTTGTTATAGTTATGATTAAGGAAATTTGGAAACCGCTGAATTTCTCGCATTGGGTCTTTACAATTTTGTGAAACTCTGTTCAGCGCAAGGCACTAATACGCACTCCCCTCCCCTCCCCTTCCCCCCCTCCCTCATCCGAGAGACTTGCTTCTTTGGCTTCGTTCGTACAATAAAGGTTTAAAACAGAAGAAAAAAATTAGTTCGTTCAGGCTTTGTCAAGTGAAGACCGTTTTGTTAAGGTATATCGATCAATGGAAACTGAAAGGAACTAAGTGATGCAAACTACACTAGCGTCCTCGTGATGACCACAGTTCTCAATACCCCATCCTGCATGTGGGCAGTCAAACAGCGAAGCTTCGTTTCCCTTGCAGCCGACATCATCCAACCAGATAGGATCAGATCCCTGACCGTATTTTGCGCTCTGTGGCGCAGAGGAGGCGTTGCGAAAACCAAGTTGGCGACAAACCACTTGAGCATCATTGATATCCCAGCCATCATCACAAACTGTGCCCCAGATCCCTTTATAAAAGACCTCAACGCGACCATAATTTTGTCCTCCCCCTGCAAGACGGATCGGGAAACACTGTACACTGGAGTCTTCATGATGACCACAATTCTCCTTTCCCCACCCACTGTGGCTGCAATGGTAGATATGCGTTTCATTTCCTAAGCACGCCAAATCATCCATCCAAATCGGTCCAGAACCCTGCCCATGTAGGGCCTTTCCAAAGAACTGAGACGCTTTTGGGAAACCAAGTTGCCTGCAAACCACGTTAGCGTCCTTTAAATCCCAAGAATCATCGCATATTGAGCCCCACTGGTTGCTATAGAAGACTTCTACTCTGCCAGTTGATAGTGTGTCGTTGTTTATACGAAGGGAACCAGTAGTGATAGCTGAATTTTCCGGCACAGGAGATAAAACGATTGTTAAAAAATTAGCAACAGAGAAAGATACAAAGAGTAAAAAATCAAAGCGGAGCGTTGAGCGTGCGGACCCCTGTTGATGATAAAAATCTGATAACCTACCGATACGAGCAAAGTCGCTTTTCACGTGACTACACGAGCGGCCGCTAATCAGGTCATAAAAATCAATGTGAAAAGTCACAAAGCAAGCGACAATACTGAATTGAGAAAATTGTGATGCCGTCATTCTATCATAGAGTTATAAACGCCATCCAGAACAAAAGTCAGTTGACAGCTCTCAGATTCGGAAGAATCATTCTTTCTAAGAGCTGTAATCATTTTGGTCGATCCCAGTCCTGGCATTGACCAAAAAGATCGCAACTCTGAGACGAGAATGGTTCAGAATCTGCATAAACAGACCTCCATACTTTTCATTGAGTTCGGTTAGTTATCTGCTGGCAGGATCAGTTGATACTTCTACGTTGGTTCGCGTGCTTTAGTTCTTTTTCTTGCTTCTTTTAGTTCTTTTTCGTCAAAGGCGTTACTTCGAAGTTAATTGTTTCACGGGTTAAGACTCAATAGGGGCTCCACTTTCCTACTCTCTCACGCAGCCGTTTTTTTAATCCAAAAAACGGCTGCGAGGAAGACTAACGCTTTCCAGATCGGATAAAGTTTATACCTGTAAATCATATTTGTAATGTATTAATTTGATCTTAGTGGCGTTCTGACAGGAAACTGGATGGCCTGCAAGTAAGCTCCATGTTTATAAAGACTCGCGAGCGAGGCGAGCCGAGAGAGAACGCCCAAGCGAGTGGCAAAACCGCGAGGAGCTTTCCCCGCTCTAGCGTCTCCTTTCGCCTACTGCACGCGTGACTTCACGCGACTTCTTTAATAGAGAGCATGCTTGCAGGCTAGAAACCAACCAACTTTTATCTTGCGGGAAGTTTTCTTATGAAAAAACTACTCCCCCCAAATTATTTTATTTTACATGTAGCACGATATCTCGATGGAAGCTTAGCAAGCCATCCAGACGTTAAAGAGGTTTGAAGGAAATCACGCTTTATCGAAGGAAAAAAACGGCCTTATTTTTTGCTGTCTTTTAACTCTTTGTTAAATCTATAAGAATATCAAATGACAAAAATTAAACAAAACAAGTTATCGTGTGAAAGCACATCCAAATCTCACAACGCATTTGACCAAGCCAAGTGGCAACACCACTGGGAGCTTTAATTTCCATTCAACCAAAACGTTCGGTTTGAATTTTCGACAACTTTCAGTGGCGAATGGAACAGCACTTGGCAAAATTTCCAAAAAAGAGGAAAACCTCTCGAGGTATACTCAAATTTTCGGAAATTTCCCAGAAGTTTTCTTTCCATTCAACTTTGTTCCCTGAATTTCTAGAATATTTGATTGAATGGTTCGCATTTTGGAAATTCAACAGTTTCCAGAACTTCTGGAAACTTTTCCGGAAAAGGCTGTACCATTTGCCGTTGTTTCCAAATTTTCGAAAGTTTTGGTTGATTAGATCGGAAAGCGTCCACTGTCTCCTTCACAGACTGAGCCTCCCGCCTGGTATCCCAAGTACCCCGCGCGCTTTCATTTTTCCTTCTCCCCAGCCTCCCTTCGACACAAAGAGGCCTCTGCAGAGGAGAGCGGCAAAACCATGAGCATTTAAATATATTGATTCCCATTTGAACTTTACATAGTGATCAAAATCATGGTGGTCCGGTTGAAAAGTAAATAATTTTATGGTAAGTCACCTCGGTATCGAGCTCTGAATCCAAAATCCGTTGATCCTGCGCTACTCGATGAAAACGTCAAATAAAGATTATTGGTAGTACTGAGGGCATAAGGTCCAGGCAAAATTTCTCCACTGAATCTGCCAATGAGATTCGATGAGGCCGACGTGCCATCGTACAGACTAAGGTAATCAGAGGCTCTGGTTTTGAAAATGGAGAAGACTAGTTCCAGTGTTGTATTTGATGATAAATGCCATTGGCAGTTGATATTGTTCGGGTATGTCGGTGCCAAACTTGACTGAATTATTCCACTCACGTTAGAAGTGTCGCTAACCAACAGGTTGGCACAGGAGCTTGACGCTGTAACTATTGGAACTGGAACTGTGAGAGTAACGACAAAAAAATTTAGGGGGAAGGTTCAAATCACCTGTAACTTAAGCCCTCAGTCGTGTAAAAGTGTCTTTTAAGCGTCGAGTGACATTATACATTTAGAGAGATTAACGGCCTGTTTACATGGAGGTGGGGGACCCCATGTAGGTGGGGGACCCCATGTAGGTGGGGTAACCCTTCTGTCCATATAATCTCTCATTTTAAGTTAATAGTTGGAGTGACCCGCCACAAAAACTAACAATTTCCTGGGACTAAAGATATTTCTGGTTTTGCGTGGCGCCATAAAGACGTTAGGACTTCAGACTGCCAAACAGTCGGTTTTTTTTTTCTCAAAATCAGTTTAGCGTTGACCGTTCGCTTGTTCTTCAAATTCTGACCTGCAACCTGCGACCTGCGACTTGCAACCTGCAACCTGCAGCCTACAAATTACACCCTTCGATTAAGTAATCTGACTCCGTGAAGTTTCAAACCGGTGTCATTTCGGTCTAGAAATTTTACAGTTGAGGTGACTTGAAGTCAAAAAGTGCGCGGTTAAGGCTTACATAACAACTTAAATAGCTAGCAAAACACTTCTTTTTTTCTCGGGAAGATAAATGACAGGATTTCGCATGGAACATATAGACAGCACTGAAACATTGAAACATACTACATATCAAGAGCCATGGCTCCTGTACATATATCATAATCACCTTCTGATCTACAAAAACCGGCCGTATTTATATGGTTCAAAGCCAAGAGCCCGCTGAAACTAGACCAAGACCCAGTTTTCCTGAGTCGAGAATTGTTTTTCTAAGGCACAAATCACCTAGTAAGCTTAACACCAGCCTGCGAAAACAGTCGTCTCCTCTCGCTCTTCGCCGCTGGGAACGTTTCGCGCGGAGGAACGTCTGCGTCTAAGCAGCAGAAATTCCATACTGATGACGTAAATCAATGTTTACTTAACTAGTAATAATTGCAAATTAGGGGAGTGCGTTCGATGGGGAAGGGGGGAGGGGGGTGGGTAATGAGTGGTAGCGGGTGCAAAACCTGATGGGCTTGTAACATCGAGAAATCAAAATCAAACGCTTTTATCAATATGAATGTCAGCAGCTGTCTTTATCGTTGTTATTGTTTATCCTCCCACTTTACAATTCGTTACTATTTCATTTTTCCTCAAAAATGCAAGAGCGTACTGTACTTTTTATATTTACTTAGCTAAACCTCTAAGTCAAGTACATGTAAGTAACAACAGGTCAAACACTGACTATGATCCTCAGGATATTCGTTTGCAGAGTAGGATGGTCAATAAAATTGACTAAAAATTGGGCTACAGAAAATTAAAGTTATCTGAAAAGTTTAAGCGTATCACTCTAAACCCTTGTTGCGTGACACTAGGTTAACACGACTCACCTACTTAGCACTGTTTTCAAAATACAACGCAACCGCAATTAGTGAGATGAAAAGGTCAACTTTCACTATTGAACTTCTTGTACATCTATATATTTCAAAAATGGTGACAAGCAAAAGCAAATACAACGCCGTAAATAGCTTTTAAGGTCGATCTAAGCTGATCTTGCTTGAATTCATAAAAACAAATACAGTGTGCAGAACACATTGTTAACATGACATCTACATATCCGATTATCTTAGAATGGAAATTGACCTATATAAAAAATAATACTAATTGAAAACTGCGAGAAAAACTATAAACAAACGTGTAGTAAACAAAAATCGCCAACGTTTCATCTGCGAAGGAGTGTCACACTGATAGATACCAGCTCCTGGGCGAGAAGAACTGAACACATGAGATCGAGGCAAAATGTGCCCGGCCGGTCCAAGATGGCGTCCAAACCGTGAAATCGCATGGCATATGGAACGGTTACTACATCATGTACGGTACACTAATAGTAAGCGTTCTCCTTCGTCGAATGCAATAAATCCGGTAGTCATGGGGTTCCAAATGCAAATTTGTTCAATTTTACGTTTCTTCTGGTCAATTTTGGTTGAGAGTTGTGTTCATCTGCGAACGAGCTCCAGCAAAACTCAAATGCTTTTTCTAGAGGAGACTATATTCCATAAATATTAACTGTTTTGTTAGAGATTCATGGTGTTTATATTTGACCTCTGTGGCCTTTTGCCTTTTGTCTGTCAGTCGTACACAATAGCTAAAATAATGTAACTACTCCGTCGACCAATCACCGCTTCTGACCGGATTCTGGACAGATTTTACGACACAGGTATGGAGTTTCTGTCGCAGACGTTCCTCCTAGCGAAACGTCCCCAGCGGCGAGGAGCTGGGGGAAACGGCTGTTTTCACAGGCTAGCTTAACACCGACGCCGTCGTTTTATGGCTTGTACAGAACATTTTATTCCAACAACTGCGATAGATCAACCACAAAACCACCTACCTGAGTTCTGCCTGTCAACATCATCCGGAAATAACACAACCACACTTTCGCAGCTCTGATAAGTCTATCCACAACCATGCATAATCTTTTCACGTTTAACACAAGCGAAATATCATCAATTAATTCGAAAAACCCGGCCTTTTGACAGATAAAAAACTCTAGACTTTTCTCTTACATTCGTCTTATTCAAGTTCCCGGATGTAAAGTCAACAGTGTGAAAGATGAGACTAGCATCATTCCAGGGCACAGTTGTTTGAAAGATGGATAGCGCTATCCACTTAGATAAATCTCTATCCAGTGGATGGCGCAATTGGTTTTCCTAATACTTATCCGCTGGATAGATTTTTATCCAGTAGATAGCGCTATCCAGCGTTTGAACAACCGCGGCCAGAAGTCTTGACTTGGATCAAAGTTCACCTGCAATTTTGCTCTCGCCTAATAGATTTGACGCCTAGAACCCTGTTCCCGAGGGCAAAGACTTAGTGGTGACCTTAAAAAGGCCATCACTTTTGATTATGCAAACCTATGTTAGGTTTGCATAACTGTCGAGATTCTCTGTGATGTTCTGGTAATATATTCCTGAATTTTACGTTTAGTTTCCATAATATACTAAAAGTATTTGGAGACATATATTATTACAAAAAATTGAGCCTCTCTATGTGAACCTGTGGTCGCCGTTTTTGTCGCGCGCTTACCAACAAATTTAAACCGTCGATTTTTTCAAGGAAATCGTCGCATATCAAGAATTGCTTTGCGTGGCAATGCTGCCAGCGAGCTCGAGCAACCACGACAGCGACAAAAAAAAAAAAAAACGAGAAAATAAGAAAAAGCAAAGAGGTTTGTAATGGACTACAATAGGTTTACCGAGTACCTCTAAAGAGATTGTCGTTTAGCGAACATGAGTGACCGGGTTGAACTCCTTTCCCTATTATTGGATTAAGCTTCAAAACATATCTATAAAATGTATTTTAATTTATTTTCCCATGTTACCTCGGCATGTTTTTCCATCTCCAATAAAACCAAGCTGACACGAGCAAAGGTAAGAGCCATTATTGTTTTGGCAGTCGGCATTCAGATCACAGATGGAGGGAACAATGCTACATTCATCGATATCTGTGAATAAATTAAGATCAAACTGGAGTGCGATCGATGTCCAATGGGGTGTCTCCTTTATAAATAATAGGTTGCTCGCAGGAAACTTCAAGTCACTACTAAAAGACGATTTCCTCGGATAGACCTTTTCTTATATACGATGGTCTCACTAAACCTCCAGCTTGAATTGTAGCGTACGAAATCAACCGTCTTAAGACAATCGCAATTTGTAGGCTTGATTTAGAAGCTACGATTCGTTTCGTAAACTTTTCATAAGCACATGTCATGCAACAAAGTAATGTACCGTGTGCCAGAATCTCATCTTAACCCTATTCAAAACGGGCTTTTATTGCTTCCTGTGACCGGGGGCCCTCGGAGCCCCCCGATGCTAAAATTATGCACAATAATGTACTCATCATTTCCAACTTCTGGCATAACTTGATTGACACAATGACGTAATCTGGCGTCATTATGACGTCATATTGATAAATTTATTGGAAGAACCCAAATTTCACTCAAAGTAGACATAAAGCGAAAAATACTTGAATAGAAAGGTCTCTGATAAAATCAAGGAAGTTGACCAACACAAAAATGAAAGGGGGATCCCTCCCGGGGTGGTACGAGGGTTACGACTTACACGGTACTCCCTGTTTTACCACTCGTGTCTTGTGTCTTCAACGAAAACACCCAGATTCTGGCTTGTTTTCATTGTTAAACGGAATAGACAACATATGGGAATGATGATTGTGTGTTTAAGGGAGCTGGGGGGTGGGGAGGGAAGGTCCGACTTATGTAGGCTTCTGCTGGGAAAACTCGAAAACCCTTTTTTCCAAGTCACCTGTGTCACTGACTGAAGGAAAAGTATATATTATTTTCATGTATCCCCCAGGCTTAGATTCACCCTCACGTTTATATTATCGCCAGCATGCCATCTATCGACACTCTGAACACGTGAGACAAAGCGGTCTATCGGCAAGTGTGTCGGTGTGTGGTTGAGACTAAGCGTCCTGTAGCTCGAGCCCAGGCCCTATTCCTAACACCTTCAACTTCCCTCGCACCTGCACTTGCGTAAACCTTGCGTCATATGAACCTAGCTCATTCTTCCATAAGTGTAGATCCCTTGTAGCTAACTGGTAGAGCACAAGGCCTAAGAATGGTAACCAGAAGGAAACAAGACAGAACAATCCATAGTTATTAAGCATAGTTTTCTTATCTTACCCTGGCATTTTTTGCCATCTCCAGTAAAACCAGCTTGGCACGAACAAAGATATGAGCCTTCATTGTTCTGACAGTTGGCGTTTTGATCACAAATGAAGGGAACGGCGCTGCACTCATCAATGTCTGTTTAAGGAGAACAAGACTAGTCATAGGGAGTTAAAGCAGCGACGTTTTGGAGCGAAGCACGTCAACCGGATGTGAGTTTTTTTCTCTTTTAATATACCTTGACGTTACCAAATTTTATCGCTAAGTGTCTTTACTCTTATAGACGCTCAAAAACGTCGTTTTTTAAGCTCTCAAACTCCCAATTTTTCCAAATTAACTTAATAAACAAATAAATAAAAAAAGAAACACTCTAGAAGTAAAGTTAACTATGAATTTAGAAGATGGGAATCATATGTTGTAAATGAAAGACATAAGAAATTAGATTCCTGTCTTTTCCTAATAATTGTATTCGAAGTGCCTACGTGTTTTAAGTACACTGAAGCTTCAAAGGCCTGCGTGAGGCAAAATCAATTTAAATGTCTTTTCGAAAGAAGACTAATCCACATCATCTTAGGCTATGTGGTCAAGAACGTGAAGTTTGGTCATGCACGAGACAAGTCATGTCATCAGATCAGTATAGACTGATTTAAACAAGTAACTTGAGTGAAACAGTGGCGTTATAAAATACCGAACGTCTGTGCCAAATCATGTCGAGATTAACTTTCACTTTTTCCTGCCAAATTTACACCTATAAACCACAGAGGGAACATTTCACATTACCATGGATCGTCTGCTTATTGAGAAATAGCAGTCGGCTCTACAACTCACAAACCTTGGCACGTTTTCCCATCACCAGAGAACCCATTCTTGCACCTGCAGGCATAGGACCCATTGGTATTGGTACATTGGGCATTGACGTCACAGACAGGCGGGGAAGAGGTGCACTCATCAACATCTGAATAAACAACAAGAGCATTAATGTAGCGCATTCTGATTGGCCAATGAGGCATTTATAACTTGTCAGGGTTATCGGTTTGTATTTTACAATGGCGCTGAAAATCACTGGAAATAAATAATGGGGACGCTTTGTAAAGTTATTAAATGGCATTTATTCCCTTTCAAATTGAAAGTAAAACATTCTGATATGATTGGCTGAAGAGCTCGTTAGTGGAGAAAAGAGGGGTCTTACCCCCAAAATGCTCACCCAGATTGAGAAAATGCGCTTGTAACGGATATTTGTATATTTTTCATAGAATAATACAAAGCTGAATTGTTCTCGATTAGAATGTAAATTATACTCTGTTCGGCCAGGAGACGATAAATCGGCTCCTGTTTCGGTAGGGTTTTAGACGACGCAATAGAGAGGTTTACGTGGTACGTAAGTACTCATTAGGAAAAGTTCGACTGTACTTACCTCCAGTGTTCATGTCACAATAAGCCAGAACAGGGATACCAGGCTTTATGGTGCCTAGCCAGTATTTTTTGCTCACCGCTTGTTCTTCACTCGATTTAATTTCTTTACACGTTTTCGCTGGAAGCTCAGAAATAGAACCGAGAGGTGCTACAATGAAAAGGTGACATAATAAATCTATTTAATGACTAGTCCTGACAGTAATTTTGTTTCCCGAGAATCTCAGTGTTCGCTGAGGGAAACATTGAGAAGCGAGGGAAACAAAAGTAACTGTTTCCCAAGGGGCCAAGGGGTGATTTGTTAAGCTTTGCTATATAGCTGGAAATTTTGAAGCTGGAAATTCATTAATCCTCGATGTAACTGCAGTCGTCAACGGTCCGCATGGGCGGGTAACAGTCCACTCTTACCCTCTGAGGTCATAGATTTTGCAACGTTGCCGCTCAGAGATTTTGGCGGGAAACAGTTGCATTGTTAGATGTCATGTGACCTTGAAGTAGCCAATGACAGCGCGCGCTTTTGGGAGAAAAGGTCCAGCTATATAACAATGATTGTCATTTTCATAAACGATTCCCACAATCATGCAAACAAACACACCAACTTGAGTCCTAGAGTGAAAAAAATACAACGATCTGAATTCGTGTAATCACTGATGCGAAACGGATAAGATATCCTAAGATTTTTTCTTCGTTTTCAAAAAAAAAAAAAACACGGCAATACTTAGCGTAGATGAATCGTTTGTGTCGGTCCACACGAAAACGCTAAAACGATGGAAATACGATTAGTATCCCTATCAGAGAATGCTTGGAGCTAGGGGTATAATATGATCATTTTATGCGAAAATCTTCGCTTTTTGCCCGTCCGCACGTAAACGAGAAGCCGGCGTATTCAAAAGTCTCCATTCTGGGGGCCTTTTTTGAAACGTTATTGTCTTCTAATGCATGTACCAGGAAGACTCGTTTGTGGATCACTTGCGCGGGTATTCTACATTAGTATACAAAACATAAATACGGTAATTGTATAATGACATGGCACTTTTTTTCTGACTGTAGGGCTTCGTTTTCCTACATCAACGTGCGAGTTCAGTTTACCTCGATTCATGCCTCGTTTGTAGTAAAATCTGTCTGGATCGGGAACAAAATCCTCCGGTCTGGCTTCTTTGGTTCTATCACTGAATTCGCACATGTTGGTAGAGATAACCCAATTGAAACTTTGGCATCTCTTGTCTTGACGACAGATTAGTACGCATTCAAACCCGAAATTAGCCATCGTTGTCCTGTATACATGTCCTTGCAGTTTCCAGCCGAAGATGGATGACTCGGATCCACCTTTAGTGCATTGTTGAGCTAGCACTCTGTTGAATATAAAACTAAGACGAAACAGCAATGTGATGTAGACGGTAAGTTTTGCTGCCATTGTTTTGGTCGATGATCTGACTCACAGATCTGAAAAGAAAAACAATTCGTCTAAATAATTACAAAAAATGGAATTTAATACAAACGGAGTCAATGAAGTCACCTGGGCTCTGGATCTTAAGAGGCTGAAGTTTCGATAGCCAGCCTCTCGTCTGACTCAGAGCAAATCTAGCTCACCAAAAACAAACAAAAAAAAAACCAGCATTATTAAAAGCTTTTGTTGTTGTTATTGTTGTTGTTGGTAAAATGTCTCTAGTATTAAGTTCCTGTATCAACCTGAGTTAATAAAACCAAAGCCGAAGCTGCATTTATCTTTTCGCCGTTAGAGAAGATTGTTTTTGTTCAAAATGCTTGCGCACTACTGTAATATAATGATCGCGAGACAGCGGGCTTGAACCAATATCAGCCGAAAATTCTTGTTAGTAGTATGCAAGTTGTTTTCTCGTGATATTGACCTTGCGTTGTTCACTAAATTTGTTACAGTAAAAACCCGTGAGTAAGAACCTGTTAGGCTAAAATTTGTCAGTTACGCACCCTCTATAACAGAACCTATTTAGCCTAAAATTTGAAACAGGTTTTTTTTTTTTCAAAAATCCTTAAAGAAATTGTGTACACTTGGGCAACAGGACCTCAAAATTCATGTGATCAGCGCTTCAGAAC
>CALNXK010000330.1:302500-343409 GCA_942486035.1 Porites lobata
TATTTATTTTCAATGATTCAACTTAAAATTAAAATGTTACAAATTTCCGCAGTGTATAATTCTCTACTACAGATTCACGTAGTGCGTGTAAAACTTCGCAAAGTCATAAAAACGGCTAAAAATTACATTATTTAGCAGATGTATTATTTCCTGACCTGTAGTATCATTTCTGTCGGTCATTTTGATTTGGTCATTTCAGAAGTTTTGGTCATTTTGGTAATGTGTTTCTTTGCTCATTTTGCTCCCTCTGGTAATTCTCCTGGTTCAAGTCATTATGGTCAATTAACTATAACCATAACAGCTTATGAAAACACTACTGAACGGTCTTAAACTAGAGCAACGGACGAGGCATCCATCTTTGCAATGAATTTTCACACTCCCCTCGGGAAACAGAAACAAACAAACAAAAAACACTGCATATAATTTGCCATTTCCGGTTACGAACCGAAGCCAAAGCGCGAAGCCACTGATATAAAAATGATGTTTTATTCTCAAGCAAATAAAACTCAATTTCAAAAAAACAGTTCAGTGAACCGTTTTGCACTTAGCCTCGTTTTGAAGGTGGAAATTTAACACACATGTTGTATGTAGGTTGTTAAAACGACGCTTTTATTTCACAAAATTGATTTAACCTCCCTGAGTAAAGAGGAGCATTATTAACCATTTTCGCATTGTAATCGTGTTTTAATTTTTGTTCGCCAGGTTCTAATTTTTTTTAATTAATCATTTTAACCTTTCTTCATGAATCTTGCCCGTTTATTTACAAGGTATCTAATACACTGCAAAACAGTCCGTATTTCTGCGTATTCAAGTACGCGCGAACACTCAAACAAAAGGTCTGGAACAAGGCTGAAAACAGAGAGCAAGACTGGGGTGAGACGTTTTTTTTCTCTCGCCTCACATTGCGCCTCACTCGCCCTACGGGCGGGTGAGGCTCGCGCGCTTTGCGCGCGTAAGACTCTTAAGCCACGCTTTACCGATTTCTTTACTGATTTTGAGAAAAAAAACCCGACTGTTTTGCAGTCTAGGTATCTAAAGGAAGACAAATGATTTTCAAGTCTGCAGTGTACGTTTTTTAGACAGTCTTAGCCTCTGTCGGACTACACAACGTCAAGACAATTTCCAAAATACACTTGTGATGGATTCAGAGAGGTTTTCTTGTGTTCCGCAGTTTCAAAACCTTTCGTCATAAACACAAGTGACTGTTTAGATAAATAATAGTTGTGCCCCCACTACGTATACGTGTCCGAGAAAAAATAAATATAGTAAAAATAAGTAGAAGCCTAATTTTAAAGAGGTTCCCTAGCTACTAAGTCACGTTAGAGGAGATTCAGAAGAAACTGTTCACCCAATGTTCTTCTGCATTAAAGTGTTACGAAGTTTCACCCCTTTAATAGCGGCCATGTCGGAGGATCATGTAAAACATAAGCGACTTTCCTTTGGAAAATCATTTTGTCCTCTGCTCCAACATGGCTGCTGCGAAATCACTACTTATTGAAAAGCTAAAAAATTCCCGAGAAATTTAATTAGCATTTTGTTGGTTTTTCGTGGTCCAAAACAAAAGCTATAATCATAGTAAGAAGATGCGTCAACTAGAGCATTGTCGGGTTAAATGTCAAATAAGCTTATTTTTCTCGGACAAACTTGTATATGGGGGTATATTTATCCTCAGCAGCCTGTAACAGTTGGATCCAACCCAGATCTTTTGGTGATATGCATTTTCACAACCACTTCTGCGCAAGTTGGATGAATGCCAACAGTCGAGGATAAACTCTCGTATGTCAGACCACACCTAGAAAATAATACAAATAATAAGTGATCAGTATTTGCCCCCATCAAAGGCACATTTGGGATTGCATCCTCAGACTAAAAAGTTATACCCACCTTGTTAAGTAGAATCAAAAGAAAGCCACAAAACTTTTCACGTTTCCATTTGAGTATGCATGCATGGCAGGCGAATAAACAATTTCGAGGGTCCTCAATACGTTTTTCGGGACCCGGGATTTCCCTTATTTGAAGTTCGGGATTCAGGATTTGAAAGCAAAATCGGGGCGAGTTTTGGGATTGAAAGTATGCACGGGAGTGGGATGCCAAGTATAACACTCGGGGTTAAGGGATTGCACGAAATATTGAGTCGGGATTGCAAGATTGAAGAACCCTATTGGGGGCTCTTTAATAAGCGGCGAGCGCGAAAAATGCCTTTTGGTACGCCCTAAATCTATCACGATTTATCATACACTTGCTGTGCAGGCTACGTTTGAGTAGTTACGCCTTATAATTTCATCTTACACGGTGCAGCTTGACTGTCACGAAATGAAACGGACTGCTCTATAAGACCGACACCTCTGTAACACGGACAGTCGGGGCCAGCCCCGAAGGTGTCCATCTGAGAAAAAAAAACTTGTACTTCATTTGAGTGTCAATGTATTTAGCACGAAAGTACTAACTGGGGACACTAGTTTTACGTCTCGTACTGAAGACGGGACCGCCATTTTACGTGGCCTTCCGAGCCACGCGAAGATCTAGCCATTTGCGCAGGGCCAAGGCAGTACCCTCATTACTCAGTTATTTTAAGACCCTGAGTGTTGGTCCGGTCCCGGGAATAGAACCCGCGACCTCGCGCTCTGCAGTCAAGAGCTCTATCAACTGAGCTAATCCTGCGCGGTCTAAGCTAATCCTGCGCGAGAGTTGACCCTTCGCCGATTTACTTACCTCATGGCGGCAGAAAAGCCCTGAATAACCTCTCCTGCGGAAGGCCCGATAAAATGGAGACCAACAACAGGCTGATCTCCCTCCCTTAAGCAAACGGCCTGTCAACAAAGGAGAAAACGATTTGTCAGTTTTGTGATCTGATTGAGTGATAAGGCTAAGAGCAGCAGACTTACCTTCATGTAACACTGCTCAGCGTTTCTACCAGGCACGATAAACTCCAGTGGAATGTAAAAGGCATGATACACCTGGAAAAGCAACAGATCGGAATCTAGAGAATGAAATTGACGTGTGCGGTGTCGTCGAAGAGCAACGTTGAAATGTATAATTCTAGCTACAAGTTAAGCGACTCATAACCGACCAATCACTGAGGAAAAAAAAGAGCGCTAGCGCGAGTGAAACTTGTATACCAGGAGGAATGCCAGACCCAGAGGAAAGGAAAGAAGTATTTCTCTTAGAAATGTCTTTCAGTTTTCCTCTTTTTCCCTCTTGTCACCCTCCTCTTTCACGCTAGTCAGTAATTTAATAATGCTTAATGAAAAGCTGACTTTTACCGCTTACATCACAGTCGATCTTTGCATAAAATTTGAAAGAACAAAACGTATCAAGGAAAAGGGCTCTTCCCTCTTTCAAGCCATTCCCCGCCGCGATCCTTATTACATGTACTTCCCCTTCTTGCGTTTAACTTTTTGTCACTATGAAAAAGTAGGGACTGCCAAGAGTCTGTTAAAAAGGTAGCCTGAGAAACAAGCCGACATTTGGCAACGCTACCACTGGTTTTCCCTCTAAATGACGTCTGAGAAACGAGCGCAGAAATTCCATACTGATAACGCGTCACTACCCAGATCTGGGGACTGCAACTGATTGGTCGTGCCGCGTGGGAAATTTGATTGAACCAATAAGAAGCGCTACCCAGATCTGGGTAGTGACGCGTCATCAGTATGGAATTGCTGCCCTCGTTTCTCAGACGTCATTTGGCGCGGAAACCAGTGGTAGCGTCGCCAAATGTCGGCTGTTTTCTCAGGCTATTAAAAAGGTGATCGCCTTGTAGGGAGGAGGGTTCTAGGACCTTGACAGGTAGCCTCTTAAATCCTTTATAGACGTCTCACTAACACAGATTTGGCGATATCTCACCAGGCCATATCTCACTTTCATATAATATAATGTTGTGGTTCAATTTTATCCCTGGTTTAAGTTTTATTTTCCTTTGTTTTCGGGTATGGTAATGTATGATAATGAAATTGAAACAAAGGAATGTAAAATTAAAACCAAGGATAAAATTGAACCACAACATGACGCTCATTGCTTCTCATGGCAACCTTACCTCGATTTTGTCTTCTCCGTACATATCGATAGCTTTCTCTTCCGAAAGACCTACTGTACCATATTCTAATGGCGTGAACACTGTAGTGGGAACCTGTCAAGTAAAAAGTTAAAGAGCAAGATATTAGAGACTTATAAATTCGATGACGAAAACGCACGACCCTAAGCGATACCTTTATAGTTAAAACAATTGGCTTCACAAGCCTAAAGGAGACCTTAAACTGCAATTTCTGCTATTAAACTTGAATGGCAAGTCAGTCTCTCGATTATTAATTCTATTTATTCCTATTTCAGTGTATAATTGACCAAATACTCAGTGGAAAAAAAAAAAGATAAACTAACAAAAAGAAACGATTAGTACTTCAGTGTTCTACTCCAACCTTATCATAGTCCATCAAAATGTCAGAGCCTCCAAAAAGCCTATCAGCCAACAACTTTCCAGCTCTAATGGCCACTGGAGTCAACTCTGGCCTATCCTGTTAACGAAAGAAACTGCTGATAGCTCAGCTACATACAGAAGATAACTATACTTATCTCTAGACTGCAAAACAGTGTTTTTTTTTCTTCCTTAGCTACATACAGAAGATAACTACTTATCTCTAGACTGCAAAACAGCGTTTTTTTTCCTTCCTTTTTTTCTTTGTTTTTTTTCTCAAAAGCAGTAAAGAAATCGGTAAAGCGTGGCGTAAGAGTCTTACGCGCGCGAAGAGTGCGAACCGTAAGCAGTCTTGCTCTCTGTTTTCAGCCTCGTTCCAGACCTTTTGCTTGACTGCTCGCGCGTATTTGAATCCGCAAAAATACGGACTGTTTTGCAGTCTAATTTATCTCCTTTTTTTCTCATTAAACATATTGTTTTGTTTTTCGTTCTCACCGCCGTCGTGGCTTCGTAATGCCCCTAAAATCTAGGAAAGGAAACCCAATTTTAAAGAAAAATTAAATTTCATCACCAAAACAACGAAAAACAGAAACCTGGGCCTGGATTCACAAGGTCTTTTTTCGGTTGAGGTATAATAACTTATGATACCGTAAACTTCCGCTGATAAGCCCCTTCCCCCGGATAAGCCACCCTCTAGCTTGTATTGAAATGGATTCCATTTTTACGACGTTTTGAAGCTTAAAGAAAGCGAGTTAACTAAAATAGTCTTTTGATCAGCAGTGCTATATGTAGCGTGTTTCGAAACGCTCTTTCTTCGTCCAAATAAGTTATAAGCCCCCCCTCCCCCACCGGATATTATAAGCCCCACCTCATATATGGGCCCTCCTGAAACCCCTTAGGAAGTTGTATAAGCCAGGGGCTTATGAGCGTAATTGTACCCTAACGGTATCCTAGCTACGATTTCATAAGTACAATAATCTATTGTTGCGGAAGCTTGACAATGCTTTGGATATAAAAAGACATCGTGATTGTGGTTCCTGCCTTATCAACCTCGTTCCCAGGGTATCTCCTCTTTTGGGCCCCTGGTCGTAGGGGAGATGCAAGACACTGGGAACGAGCTTTTCCATCATGATTTGAGTTCTATCAAATACCTGTAGCACATCTCCGATGGCGAAAATATGCGGGACTGTTGTTTGTTCGCTGTTGTTTCCAACAATTTTCTTGGTCTGTTGGTGCACCTCAACTCCTGCCCTCTCAAGATTCAGCTGGCTTGTCTCTGGATCCCTGCCTACATGAAAGGCAGTTTTAGTAATCGTAGGTTCGTGCAATAATATTATTAATTAATAGCTGCAATAGCACTTGGTATAGCTCATAATCATAGTTAATAAAGTGTACCGGATATTCACTTCGCCAGACTTCTTTGCTTCACGGCTCAAAATAACTTCCGGACGGTGGCCGGACACGATGACCGGCCAAAGAAATTTTTGCTCGTTCAAGCTTCTTTTATCACCAGTTAAAATATTGGGAAAATATGTTGCCTAACCCTTGCATTTTTATAAAGAGACAAAAATCTAAGTTTTACAGGTGAGGATTTGGCTGGTTGTTCAAAAATGAGTGTGCGTCGTGACCCGTCAACATGACCGGCGAGTGAAGTTTCAGGCCGGTCAAGACCCTATTCTGGCCGAACATTTTCTGTGCACCGGCCGTTATTTTGAGCTCTTGGTTTTGTTAGCTTATTGTGACTTACCGATTGCAAACAGAACTGTTTCAAACGTTTCTTGATGTGATTTGCCCGTCTCAGTTTCTTTCCAAGTTACATGAAGTAATCCTCTGTCATCTTTGTCGACTCTGACAGGAACACAGTGCTTCAAGAACCTCGTTCCATGGTTCTCCATGTAATCTGACACGAGCTGGGACATTTGCTAGTTAAGCACAAGCAACAAAAAATTCTGAATACAACCAACTCTCGCCTAACGGACAACCCTAAAATTAGCCATATTGCACTTGATTTTGAGGTCTAGCGGGAGACTGACATGGGTCTCTGTAGTGTCGAATTGCACTAGGCGATTGTTTTGGAGACGATTTCTCTTTTTTTCATTTGCTATGGCGACGTTGCAGAGAAAATTAGGTCAAAATAGACCTTTTTACCGATACGGCGGCCATATTGAATTAAGGAGTATTATAGGATGCCCAGGGGGCATGAGCACATTTCGTTTGTATTCTCGAGCGCTTTTCGGGAAATTTTTTCTTAAAGTTTTCTTAGAATAAGATTGCAATGGGAAAAAAGATTCTTGTACCGCGTTTGGATGTAATAATGATCGCCTTTTTCTAGTTTAGTATTAGAAATATGGTCTTTCACTGTATATTTCTGGGGAAAAAGGCGATCATTACTACATCCAAACACGGCACAAGAATCTTTTTTCCCATTAGAATCTTACTCTAAGAAAACTTTAAGAAAAAATTCCCGAAAAGCGCTCGAAAATACAAACGAAATGTGCTCATGCCCCCTAGGCATCCTATAATACTCCTTAATTCAATGTGGCCGCCGTATCGGTAAAAAGGTCTATTAGTCCACCAAAACAGACCGATAGCGCAATTCACCACTTTAGAAACGAGAAAGGGACCAAAATGTGTCCCACACGTGTTTCTGGGATTGTTACTGGGGCGCACCAGTCAGCTAATGGCCAATCGTTTTACCTGACCCTTGTAACAGACCCAGAAGTCTTTGCAAATGTTAACTCGGCCCACTTTCCTGCTGGTTTCTAAAGTGACGAATTCCACACAACAATAGAGTGCTTTAGACTCTGAGACGAGGACGACTACGAATACGAGATTTTGTTTAGATGTTCTCAATACTGAGTATTGCTCACGCGTGAACCAGCGTCATTTCGGCGGGAAAACGTGATGGCCGTCGTGATTCTCCCACGAGTTTTAGCCAAATGTAGTATTGGCGGGAACAAGTTATCAAATGTAAGAAATTTTGTCATTTTGCCATCGGGAGAAGGCTTAAACTCTTTCAGTATAAACAACCGTACTAACCGCGAGCGAATTACGCGCGCTGTACATAAAACCACGAAAAAAAAATAAGGAGTAGTCTGAAAAAGACGGCCTGTACTTTGCAGCAGTTATCGCAGGTCTGGTGAACTGCAGTAATTCTCGGCCTGGTTTTTGATTTTGCACCTGGAATAGCTACCTAGAAAGCTTGAAAGAGTCTCACCTGATCAAACCCACGTAGTGGTATAGACCTCATCATCAATGACGTGTCGAATCCTAAGCCTGTCAGAAAACCAGCACATTCCAATGCCACGTCTTCCGTAAAATATTGTTAGGGAAAAGTTTCCTGTGTAGAATTATTCAGTAAGCTGACTGTCTTCTGCTGTAATCTAGGTACAGCAAAACCATTAATTGTATCACAGAAGGCTAAGGTTTCGGTGGCTCCCTTCTGCTCTGGTAGAGATAGTAACAGCAGAAAGAGTCTGAAACCTTTTTCTCTAGAAGTCCAGAAAAGGAAAGAACACCGCAAGAAACGAAATGTTTATTTGAATTATAAATTCGCTTGAAAATCAAAAGAGTTGTCTAAGGAGCATCCAAAGTCAACTATGCCAAAAATGAGAGCAGGGCGAAATGATGTGAATAGAGCAAAAACAAGAGAAATCTGAATGTAAAAGGATACATGAAGCACCAATAACCAGACTGCAAAAGAATACAAAATAGCTGTTAGTAACAGTAAGTGACACTAAAATCTTTATAGGAGAAGTCTGATGACGATTTAAAGGAAAAGTAATCCGCACGGTGGTTTACGGTTATCTCGCCACTAAGAAGTCGACTCGCCGCCAACCAACTCGCCCCCAAGAAGGCTAATCGATCGCCACCACTCTGCATTAATCGACGTGTTTACTCACCTAGGATTACTAACCTAAAATTTTACTTCTTCGCCAAGCTTATTCCAGACTGATTACAGAGTTCTTACTTGGTGGCGAGTTAGTCGGCGGCGAGTCGACTACTTGGTGACGAGATGACCAAGGGTAATCACTTTACCCACAGAAAAATAACAAGTAGCTGCAGACAGTGCAGAATGCAAATTACATTCCACTCTCGTAACGTGAGCTTGGGACGCCTGTGTTACTAGGCGACTTTTAGGTTCGTATTTTAAAGGCCATATATCAAAGGGAGAAAGGCGGAGACTGCGCTCTTTACAAGCCAAGATAATGAGGCTTTAAAGCAGATGGCACAAGCAAACAGAAGCATATTGCAAGGGCTTTTAACAAGTTGGAACAAAATACAACTATATACATTCTGACAGTATTTTTTGTTGGAATCAGCGCATGCACTTTTGGCAGAAAAATTGAAGGCAAAGAAAAAGTGGAAATTATGATCTTTACAGTTTAACTTTCGATCCTTACTGAAGTTACGTCAAAACACGATATGACCAGAAAGTCAACAGCTTACAAATCTTTACTCTAAATACGTTTATCCATCCAAAACTATTGATTACATTGTAGTTTTTTAAAGTATTGCTCGCAAACACTGGCTCACGGAAACAACTGTCAATACTGTTTGTTCTCTATGCGCTGTGATTAATAGCTTGCGAGCAAGCTCTCCATTTGGGGAAGTCTCGAGAAGTCGCGCGAGAGCCCCACGTGATAGGATAGACGAGTGTGTGGGACGGGGAAAGTGATCTCCTTTTCCTCCGCTCTTCGCGACTTCGCTGCTCCCTCGCGCGTTCTCTCTCGCCTCGTGTCGCTCGCTGTAATCGAAGAGCTTGCTCGCAGTCTATGTGATTAACAGGGAAGCAATCATACTCACGTTTTTCCTGGAGGCTTTTCCGAAGAAAACAGATCATCACTGCTGATGCCATATTGCATTGCACCTGGTACCTTAAAAAAAGAAATATTAAATTAATAGTAAATAATTGTGTTCAATGTTTAATTACATAAACAAAAGAGAGTTTTAGTGTCAGGGCAATGGCAAATATAAACAAAATCACAGACCACATGCTGCATCAGAGGGATATGAATCAATAACGATTTGGAGGTAGCACATCCACTTTAAGACCCTGTTTACATGGAGTGGGGGACCCCGGTCTAGTGGGGTAAGTTTCTTTTGTTTTGTGTCCCCCAGAGCGTGAGTGGTTCTTCGTGTACCTGATTCCCGGTCGAACTGGAATTTGGAAATGTTAGTTTTTGAGGAGAAGGGAAAACCGGAGAAAAACCTCTCGGAGCAACGGAGAGAACCAACAACAAACTCAACCCACATATGGTGTTGACGCCAGGATTCGAACCCAGATAACATTGGTGGGAGGCGAGTGCTCTCACCATTGCACCGCCCTTGCTACCCAAAATTTAGTCAGGGTTGTATAAGAACGTCGCCCCCCGGCTACTGCCAAAGGAAAATAGAAGAAAAATAGAACCAAAAGAAATTCCTAGCAGTTTGATTCCCTGCCTACTTGTTGTATCTACACGGCAACTTGAAACCTTAGCAACAGCCGTGATAGTACTTTTAACATAAATTTTTTTAATAACTTCACTGACCTCAAATGGAAATCTTGGTCTTCCACCTACAGCTATTACAAAATTCTCTGCTCTGAGAGTTTTCTGAAAACAGTAAATTTTGATTATTAGAAAAATAAAAATGAAAAATAATTTCGCCAGAACAGTTGGTGGCATTTAGAGTAAATTTAATTCAAGACTCTGACTAATGAAAAATCGAGACTGAAAGCCACACATTCGAAATATTAAAATTCTAACATGACTCCGACGCTTTCTGGTCATTTTCAGTACAAAGGTGTTGTGTTGTGTTCCTTCAGCATTCAACCAAGGATCTCTCAGTCATACTCACAAGACCTGTACAAGGAGACTTAATTAGAGACTATCATTCCATTATTTATGTCACCGTGTATGTACCTCAGTGCCGTTCTGCAGTACTGCTTTAATTGTGTGAGGGTCCAAGAACGATCCTTTTGCATTGAGGTACTCCACCTTGCTGTAATTATGTGAGAAGAAGGAAGGGAGATTTTTGTTCAGTAAAATAGCAGGATAATTTATTGGGAAGAAAATTTAGATGTTTCAACTCTTTAGTTACTAGCAGTACGTGCAATAAGACCTACATGTACATGTACATGAGCTTCATGTATGGACAGACAAAGCCAACCATCTGCATTGCAAAAAGTTTACACATTGTAGAAGTAATGTATGAAGTTTGGTACTGTGCTTGTTTCAAATATCTTACATAAAATTTTTCGCACTGAACAAATAATTTTACATTCAATAAATAGTGTCACCATCAGTACTATTCATGTACAAATATTATTGTACGTTGACTTATATGAATTATATCGCTTAAATTGTAATTCCTTACTTATTATGTAGCTTGACTCTGTGGCCCCAGTTTAGTGACTTGATATGATTCTGAACAGCCGGCACCAATTTTTCCCTGATATGTCATTAAAAAAAAATTAAAACAACAAAAAACAGGAGACATCACACACACATTCCATGTTATGTTCATGTATATTTAAGGATGGGGTGCATCAGATAGGCCCTATCATGACTTTTGATGTAATGTGAAATTCTCCCTATAATTATTAAATACAAGACACTTTGGTAGGAGAAGAGTGCACTTAAAGCTATGGAAAAGGGAAGTAGGCTTTCTTTAATCAGTCAATCTTCATGCCTTTGTAATTTCAGCATTTTGAGCTGCAGGTGGTTAGCTCTCTTTCAGCCAGTGAAATAAGCTGACAGCCAGCCATGAGCTTAATCCCTGGCACTCATTCAAGCATTGTTCACTTCACCCAAGTCAACTTTGTACAATTAAAGTGATCCATGTCTATTGAGCAACTTTAATGATAATGATGATGATGATGATGATGATGATTAAAAAGCCAGTAATATATTTTTATTTGCAAAATCAATTGCTCTTTTCACTTTAAAGTTTACTACTAGCTAAAACTTGAAGTAACCAAAAAATTAATTGGTTAGTTTTTAAATATTTAAATTCATGCTTGACTCCAAGGCTAAGGGGAATAAAACAATACAAATGGCATTGAGGTTCAGGGATGAATAATTCATTCTTTATGTTTTATTCTCTCATATCAATCTTAATAATAATTATTAATAATTATTGCAAACTAGCATAATATTATTTCAACATAACACTCAATAATAACTTTATAGCAATTGATTTAACATAATAAAAATTAAATGCATGTATTAATTATATAACCACAAAGGAAGAATACATACCATGACAATGAGATATTGTCCGGAACATTCCATCCAAAATGACGTGCATCCTGCAAAGTCATTGAACATTAACTGACATGTGCCTGTTTTAATAAACTTCATTTCCGGATCGAGTTCATTTTCATTTTATAATACACTTTATTTCATAAATTTATTTAGTTTTCAATGTCAGTTACAATCAAAATATATTGTAATAGTTTTTCAGAGTGCATCCCCTTGTTACACATTTTCATCAGTAATTCTAACAAACCAAAAATGATGATGATGAGTAAACACCCAAATAATATTATTCTCCTCAGTTGACACATCCACAAGTCTCAAAGTGGAGTGTGTACAGTAGTTACTTTTGTGCATCAGTATAACTTCATTTCTTATATTTCTCTTTCCTTGAAAGAATTTCAATTACATGCACAGAACAAAAAATACAACCTAAACTGCAAATTTTGGAGGTGGATTACTGGAGCTGGAGACTGACAGGCCAGGGGGCTTAATTTGTCACTGTATTGCTTTTACTTGAAAAAATAAAATGTCTTAATATTTTAATTAAGTAGTCACTTATAATAGGAGGTTGCTTTGCAGAGATGGCCGCACATATCATGCAGGTTTAACTGTCAGGATACCTTGATTGACTCTCCCAGTAAGGCAGCCTGGTGCATCAGCTTTTTTGGAATACATCCAACATTGACACATGTCCCTCCAAGGCCCCAAGCTGATCCTTTAATACAAGCACCAAAATTCAAGGTTAAAAAAAAAAGTTTAGTCAACCCCGGCACTAGATCTGTTGGCACTGAACTACTGAAGATCTATTCCACCGACCATGAAAAACGGATTTCATTTAATGGGTACATTGTGGATTCTCACCAATTATGTGATTTTCTAATTTTGTTTTCAACATGCAATATCAAAATGGTAAAAATTAGTTACAATAATTTAAAAATTAAAAAATTAGGGCATTTTAAAAATGCCATTGACAGGAAAATAAGAAAAGATACACCTGCATTATTTTGTAAGCTCCTGTAGAACACACTCCAACTAACCTATACCTGCCAACTCTCACGCCTTAGGCGTGAGTCTCACGCCTGCGGGCCAATTTCTCACGCCTGATTGAAAAATGTGAGTTGTTGCCGTCCTGCTTGACACAATTTCCAAAAATATGTTAACTCAGACCCATGAAAGGAACGAAAACCATGTGTAAAATGAATAAATGGCAATACCTTCCTCGCGATCTCTGATTTTTGAAGTGAAAAGCACTGGGAGCGAGCTCGCCTTTGGCAGACTTCGGACATCTTCGGACGTCTTCGGAAGACTTCGGACTTCTTCGGGAATCTTCGGAAATGATCGTGTCGTCTTCAAAAATCCCAGGACTCCCAGGATAAAAATCTCACGCTTTTTTCTCAGAAAAAGTTGGCAGGTATACTAACCTCGCTGTTAATCTGTTGTGAAGGCTTACTGAAAAAATTTAAATTTGTACATGTACTTGCACTACCTTGAGATTCACAAAACGGTCAATGAATCAGGAAATTATGTTATAAATATAATAATTATTGAAGAATATTGAGTTACATGGTGTACTTCACTGGCAATTGGTGAAAGGAACAAATGGTAATACATGTACATCATGTAAGCTTAAATTATATTATAATTAGAATAAAAATTACATTAATAATATCATAATTTCCCTACCTTGTGGTGAAGGGGATACATAATCCAAGACAGCAACTTTTTTACCATATTTGGCAGCTGCAAGCCAACAAATTAAAATCATTTCAGTTTTCCCATAAATCAACTTTGGAAATAATTGCATACACTGTGGTCAGCCTACAAAAAAGAGAATTAGGCTACATGCATGTTTACACTGTATCGGATAGCTTTTACGCCGGCACAAAAACTATGCCAGAGAAGGCTTAAATCAGTTCACTAGTGGTGATTTTAGCACAATTTCCATAATGGAGTGAAGTTGAGCCACGCCAATCTCTAAATTAGAGAGTCACATATCGGACAAGTGTTCTTACTATAACTGGATAGCTTTTTGTGCCAGCATGAAAGGCTATCCAGTATAGTGACAACATAGCCCCTTAGGGTCTGTGGCATTCTTCCTAAAGTTTTAAGGTCAATACCTTGGGCAAAGAAGCCAGCACCCCAAAGCTTCCCCTCCTTAGGTAACAGTAGGTCTCTGGTCAAGCAACTCACAGAAGCAAAAAAAGTTTGCAACTACTAAAACAGCACTTCTCTGCCCCATTGTGGGCTTTCAGGGGTACTCAGGGTACAAGTTCATGACTATTATGGGATTATCAACATACACAATCCCCATTTAAAAAGAAAGAGCACACCAGATTTTAGAAAATCCCTAATTTTGGTGTTAAAAAGGCCGATATTGAAAAAGATACAGCCAATTAAAAACTTGAAAATTTACAAAGGAATGTGTTGAATAACCTAGACACCTGTCTGGATGTCCATATATATATTTTTTATTTAATTTGAAGTTTTTTTTATGTCTGTATCTTGTTTAAAACTGGGCTGATTAACACCAACTTTTAGAACTTGATGCACTCTTTTGGACTATGTAAGTGTTGTGTTGAAAATCCCGTCAAAACCCATTCACAATTCATAACAAAGAAACAAAAGAAATCAATGTTTAATGAGTGTCTTTATATCTGATTATATCTGATAAAGACACAGTTAATCTTTACGTCCAATTTTTTGGATCAAAATAACCCCAAATCTAAATATTAGTACAAGAATAAGTTGATCTTAAAATCAGAGATTTTGAAGCCCTTCAAAAAAACTTGCAGTCTTGTATTACAAGGTTTAAAAACTGATAAATACACACTCCTGCTCGTTTTTTAAAAAGTACATACCGTATTTATTCGACTATAAGCCGAGCGATTTTTACACAAATTAAAACTGAAGTGAATTAAAATTTAGGCTCTAGAGGGGGTCTCGGCTTGTAGCCGAAAGTTTTTGAAAAAAAAATTTTTCCGGCGCATGGAAACTCTACTAAATCGAGATGTATTTACGTATAAGCCGAGCTAAAGTAAAGAAACACAATATGCAATCGTTGGTTCTTAACTTTTAAGAATGTGGTGGCTCCTAAAGGAGCCGTTTGTTAAATTTAATGTGTTTTCACAGAAAAGATAAAGATTCTTGATAGGGAATAACCGTGACGCTGACGGGATGTGATTACAAATCGATGGAATTTGACTGTTTGCGGCTCCAAATCTTCAGGGAGACGCTGAGCGAGTGTTGTTTTGGTGCGAAGGCTGATGGAATGGCGGCGCTTCCATTTCTGGTACCAGCCGAGGGACGCTTTAAACTCAGGATCCTCGCTGAATTCCTTTGCCTTTAGACGTAGCATCAATCCGCTAACAGCTACTCCTATGCAAAACGAAGTGAGAAGGTTATAAAACGATCGAAAGGTTAAAATTTTGACACGTCTTGAATTTGTTTTGACATTTGTGAAAACTGGCCAATGAGAATCTTTCATACACAACGTTGTCACATGACACGACGATAGTTTTGGGAGTCACACATTCAACTCATATTCACTCTGCAATCAGCTGATTGAGTTATTTCGTGATCTTGTTTCTGTTGTTTTAAGATACAAAATCAATGCTCGACAAAAAACTTACCTTGGCTTCTCTGCTCTGTAAACCATTCCAGTATTCTTTGATCGAGCTCTGGATACTTCGGCGTGAAGCATTCCATCGTCTTCCGTTTCGCTGACAATTAATCTCGCCGTTAAAAAGGTTCGCTTGATCTTTCCTCCAGCGACGGATCATGGACTCACTGATGCCATATTCTCGGGCGATTTCAGAGTTATTTTCAACAGCTTCTGCTTCGGCGACTGTTGTAAGTTTAAGCGCGAGGTTGTATGACGTGCGATGAGCTTTGGGCATGATGACAACTTGACTTGAAATAAACGATTGCGAACACGAGATTGTTTGATAGACGCTACGGATGTCTAGGTACTGGTGATGCCGCTTAACAACACAGTTACTTTTAAATTCATTTTTTGGATCACATTAATTCATCTGAGTTAGGATTCATTGTTTTTCAATTGAATAGTTAGTTACGGTTAATATTTGTTAATTCGCGTGTGCTTTCTAAGAGGAAAGCTGTTTGCATAATAAATCACCATTGCATCTCTTGTATAGGCGCGTGTGTGTTATCGTCTAAGCCTCATTTATGACAATCAATGTGATTTTTTTCCGAAAATGTTAGGTTTTCCCGTGGTTAACAATTCAGTCTTGTAATAATGAATGGGTCTCGGCTTATAGCCGGGTGTTTTCGATTTATTTTTGGTTCTCGTTATGCCGAGTCTACACGTTCAAAGTTTGGGGTCTCGGCTTATAGCCGAGATCGGCTTATAGTCGAATAAATACGGTAATACATAAACTCATACCCGTTCCCCACAATATGAAAGAGCACAATTGATGATCCTGTGTAATGGGTATCATGGGTAAAGTCAGTGTATAAGTTTTATAAGGTGAAACAAAGGAGTTGATATTCTAGTGGCTTGTATAATTCTCACCTTCATTTGAACAGGCAAGACCTCCTGATCCCCCACCAATGACAATTAAATCATATTCCTGGGAATCTATGAGAAGATGTAGTCAGAGCTCTATCATTATGGTAAAGCGGTAATGATGCATTAGTTTATTAAGGAGAAAAACTGTGTGCCTTGTTAACCTAGCTATAAACAGCAACAAAACATTGTTAAGAAACTGTCATCAAAATAATGGGCTACTTCGATTAACAAAACAATCCCCACAACCTCCCCCGTCCCCAACATAATTCAAAGTTACGGTGTTTTTTGTTTCTTACTGATAGCTCAAGCAGCAGCACAACTTTGCACGGAGCAGATGGGGGAGGGAACGCTACATTTATTTTTCTGTTTGAAGGCCGCAGAACCTCAGAAAAAGCCTTACTGATTTTTTTGCCAATTGCACAACTGTTGTTCAGTCAAGTACTCCGCTCAAATGATCATTAACAAAACAAACAAATTAAACCTGATTTTCCAATCCCCAACTGACCGGAGGTAAAGGAGTTGACTAGAACTTGACTAACAGTCAAGGAATCATGATGAATTGATGCATCTAGTGTGCAGTGCCCCTTTACGGACACCTGCTTAATATGAACACCTCATTATTACAGACAGTTTGCTTTGTCCCTGGGGAAAGTAAGCCCTAATATGTACTAGTCAATGCTAAGCCTCAGGATAGGGAGGCCTGGCATCCCCTGGGCATTTGAGTGTATTTGCTTTCTCGTGGGCGGGGAATAATATAAGATTTGACATAACACAACATCCCGAGGGTAGGGGAGTTTGACGAGATCTGACAAGAGTCTGACACCTAGCCTCAGCCTGCCATCTTGAAAACTTTACCCAGAGTTCCGTGGGATTCCTGTTTCAGAAAGTTGTTTGGTGTCCACGTTTGTTCTTTGCCTGTTCACAGTTGAATATTTGTCTGTGTAGGACCAAACAGCTTTAAAAAATTACAAGTGCTTGATTATGAAAGAAATACCTCTGTACAAAGTATGCAATATAATAATATTAGATGGAAAATAAAGACTGTGGGAGTGATAAGGAAATAAGCATGGTAAATTATATCATCTTAAATCAAACAAAAATATGTACCCCAAGGGAAGGGGTATTTGACATCAATCTTTTTCCCCCTGGGTAAAGAATTTGACATGAAAATGGCCCAGAATGTTAAATCCCCCTGGGTATTGGCCCCCATTCCTGGGGCTTAACATTGACTGGTGTATTACATTTTCTGTAAATTCAACCCTCTTAATATGTGCACCTCGTTAATTCTTGGTTTGCAACCAGGTGACAAGGCGGCCATGTTGGGGGTCAAAACAAAATAATATTTCCTTGAAGAATTTGCATGAAAATAGAGACTTTTAGTTCCCAGAGGAGAGAAATGCTTTTGTTCTTGACCACCAACATGGCCGCCGTGACGTCACGTGCAAACCAGCAATAAGGGAACTTTCTTTGCCCCCCCCCCCCCCCGCTTCCAGTGTCTGTATTAACGAGGTCTGAGCGGTACGTGTAAATGCGCTCATTGTCAAGGCCTGTCAGAAAGAAACTAATACTAATTTACTTTACGGCTTGAAACGTCTCAAAACAGAGAATCAATAAGAAGCAACACCACCCCATCCATTTGTAAATGCCGTTCCCTCCGCCGGTAAGCAAAACCATGGGCCGCTGAAGCCTACCTGTACTTGTCGACCTGCTGAAGACATGAGCGACAGCAGCGCTTGTCACGGACTTGTGTGCATTCAGGTGGCGTGTGATATGCTTGAGGCGAGCTGAATGTTTTACGAAACTCATGTACACAACACTTGCTACAACTGAGAGAAACTACTCAACAAAATGAGTCACACTCGTATTGATATTGATATGGAGTCTTGCGGGCTCAATCAGAGAGGTTACTCAATCTCCTCTCCAGTCTTTTCCGGTGAAGTTGGAGCACGAGCTGGGGGGAGCAATACCACGAAGAGTGTCCCGAAAAGACTATCCGCTATATGGGATGTATGGGAATGACGGAATGTTTCCTTGTGAAATCCGGAGTACAGGAAAATTTTACAGCTCCAGGAAACCAGAATCCCACTGACGATTACAATCCAGATCCATGTTCCACAGTGGAGCTGACTAGAATCCGGACTATACGGCGTGGAATCAAGAATACAAGACTGTGTTAAATTCCCTCGGAGATGAGGCAAGATAAGCAGACAAGAGACTTATTATGTTAACACCCGCTCCGAAAAACCGGGGGGTCTCAAAAAAGGTTTTTTATGGCCCTTTGGGCCTCAGTTCGGCCTAAAAATGAGAGGAGGTGGGCGCCCCTGCCCTGAACCCCCCTATCTGATACAGACGCAACGTGCGCAAGCACTGTCCTGCTTTAGTTTAGACATACCCTGAGTCTCATAAAAGCTCATTGGCGGATGAATAGGCCAACGGATCGGCGGATTTTGAAAATATTTTTGCTCAGATTTCGGATTCAGAGCGAAATTTTTACGCCGGATTTGTTGATCTGCCAATGGCAGCGGATTGCGGATTCAACCATTTTTTGAGCCCGGATTTTGGAATTTGCGTGTTTAAAAAATATTTTGCTCGTATTTCGGATTCAGAGGGAAATTTCATCGGCTAATTTGAAAATAAATCATAACCATCCCATTATGGCTCTTGACCATAACGGATCGGCGGATTTGCATACCTGTATTCACTCCCTCCTCATTAACATTCACTCTCGACCACGCTGAGATGGTAATGAGTATTAAATACTGATAAAAGCGCGCGAGACACGAGGAAATTAAAGCAATGACAACTTGTCTCTACTTCGGGCTAGCAAAACACTAGATTAATGGAAACTTTAAAAAGGAATTAAACAACAGAGGATACCAGTAAACAACAACAAAATATCAGTTAAATATTTATTGATTTTATAATCGATGTACTTAGACTGTTCAGTCAAGTTGCATATTGCACGTTAACCTTTTATGAAAAACTTTCTGTTTATACTAAAAACTATTATATGTGACCCTTGCTTAAAGGCTCATTCGGGGGAATGTTTTGGGAGTTTTAATGATACCGCCCCCCTCCCCCCCACCCCCTTACGAGAGCCTAGTCGCCCACTCACCCTCGACCGCCTGGGTTAAGATTCGCCCCATGTAAGGGAATCCGTATTCTGGAATCCGGGACCTCAGTTTGTTTGTGAAATCCGGAATCCGGCAAATTCAGGAATTGTGTAATCCAGAATCCTGGGCTACGGAATCCGGAACACAGCTAAAGGAATCCGGAGTCCCACTGACCATTTGAATCCAGAATACAAGTTCCACAAACAAAGAATCCGAAATCCAGTTCTTCCAATCCGGAATCCATGGTGAGGATCCAGAATCCAAGACTGTCTTGGATTCCCTTGCATGGAGCGATACGAATATGGTCCATTGGCATTCATTTCTTCTCCTCGAAGCTATGAGTGACATGTACTCTAGCGACGCACAGAATACCTTAGTAGAACCCAAAAGGTGACATCCTTTGTATTGATTCTTCTGGTATAATTATGCAGACTGTCAGATTCAGACCGTCAGGTACTAGTTCTTGGTCCTCTTTTTCAAAACTGAATACACACTCTGACCTATTGACCGCCACAACCTCAATTTAACATCCCCGCTTGCCGTTCACTGCATTGCTTGCTGCGTTATAAGGAAACTCGATGCCTTTCTTAAAGAAATCTGTTAGGCTTTTTGTACAGTCACAACACGCGTTAAATGGAGAGACAAGAATGTAGAGTATTGCAGCTATGAAGCCAACGGGAAGAGCAATCAGCAACAGAATGATTAGCCAAATGATAGCCCAAAATAAGCTGCACAGTGCGTCTATAAGCTTTGCCATTTCGTCGGTAGAGCGAAGAGCACTCTGTTAAGGTACACAAAAGACGTTAGTGAAGCTTGTGCAAGTTATTTCCACCGGTTTCCATGACATCACTGTTATCTCGAACATGCCCCGGAAATCTTTAAAATCTTGTTTTGAACTCTTAGTCCCTAATAAAGCAGTTCTTTGTGTCGTCACACAGCGCTCCTCCTTGTCCTATATACTATTTATCTCCATGGCAACATTAATTGTCTAACCAATTAAAGGCGGCATTAAGAAAGTAACTCAATTATCAGTCGATCATGCAAGGGAAATCATCAAGAAAAGAAACTTTACTTAAGCTTATATTCTGAGCTGAATAGAATCTGGGCTGACTGGTCTTCAAATATATAGTTCTTCCTTCCCCTAACCTAGTACAATAACAGCGTAACTCATGCAGGAACTTGCCAGTGAGTGAGAAAACGAGTAATTGCATTTTGCTTTTGACTGTTCTTAACATCATATGGAGATCGTCTCTAGGCCAAAACTGACACAAACTCTCAAACGGTTACAGGGAGGAGAGGGTATCCTTGTTAGTACGAAGTGTAAATAATCATTTGGCTGCAACATTATGAACTGGAAAACAACAAGAATTAAGTTGCCACCAGTTGTCCTAACAGGTCACGGGGTTGAACTGAAGCTCCAATGGCTTCTGAATTTTCAACTAGAAGTGCCGCATTATCGTTTCAAACTTATTTTGAAATGATAGAGAAAAAAAAATTCATTGAGCGCAGTATAGGCCTACGTACTACTACTAGGGATAAACCTACATATTTACTAACTTACTGTTTTCTTTCAGCTTCCTCGATTTGTGATGGCCTCATATAATAAACTATGCAAGACCGGCAAGATAGATCATGTTGATTATTGAAAGAAAATTTGGGAAAACAATGAAAACAAGAAAAGCTTTGACAGGCTACCTGCTGTTTCCTGTCTTCCAGAATCAGAAACCGCTGAATTGAACCCGTGTAGTCATAACCTGCATAGCGGGCGCCCTTTTAGGGCGAAGGAGGAAATCTCGCGAGCTTCCTCTCCCCTTCACGTGTTCCACTCGCGCGGCCTGTGAAAAAGTGATAACTAGCACCCGTTACGCAGGCTAGTGTAGTGACTGCGAGTAATAAATCTCAGAGAGTGGTTTGGAAATTTTTCAAGGAAAATTAGTCTGTACATTAATAGCCAACAATGCGCAAAATCAGGGATTGCAAAAGATTGAATATATAGCCGTTTTGAGTAGTGCGACCAGTGAGTTAAAGCTACACACGCGCTTCCCTTCTAGGTGACCTTTGAAACCAATAGCGTCAAAGTCTCTCCTTAGCTATAATAGTACTTAAGCTGTTAATGTTAATTTATCCTTGCGTTCACGGCCCCCAAAACTCGTCTCGGATTCAGGAATGCAGGAATGGAATCTGGAAAATGTTTGTTTGGGGAATATAATGCTTGTGGAATTCGGAATCCTATGTAATCCCTTCCAGGTGGGCTTTGAAACCGATAACGTCAAAGTTATCCTTAGCTAGACTAAATGGTAATTTATCCTTGCGTTTACGGCCCCAAAAACTCGCCCCGGATTCAAGATTCGGGGAAATTTTTGCTTGTAGAATTCGGGATCCTGGGATTTGGAATTCGGAATCCCACTAAAGATTGGAATCCGGAATCCCAGCTCCACTGATAAAGAATCCAGAATCTGGAATTTCTTGGGGCGACAAAACGTGATGCAGCAAGCAATGAGCGCAAAAATCGTTCAGTTCAAGTTACAGTGGATATCACCATTTTGGTTTCAGTCTATCAAAACCCAAATAGTGCACCTTTGGTGAAGCCTAAATCTGTGTAATTACTTTGAAGATTATTGATGCTTAATAATTAAACCAATTCACTTCTTATCATATCGGATTAAAAGTGATTTTATTTCTGTTGATAAAATATTTTTAACACTTACTTGCGTTATACTTTCTATCACAGGTAGTCGGCGTTAGGGTTGTGTTTCTGTTCTTCAACTGTGATACAGAGAAAAATACTAAAGCCTTTATCTCAGTTTCTTTCGATTTTTACTTCGAACGAAAAGGAAAGCGGGAAGATTACAAAAACGCATTCTTAAGCATGACGGCAATGCTGGTGCGAAATCTGCCGGCATAGTATTTTCAAGGGAAAATCGCTTGTCAGTGTACTTTTTTTACAGTACTGAAAGAAACGCATGGATCAGACATGATTCCACCTCAAAAATCTGGATTTGAATCCACTCCACACAGTTTACATTCAAACCCAAAATGCTCTTTTAGATTCAAGAGTCCAATTTTGGGTTTTTCGAAAGAAACACACCCTTAGTTCGTCACCTGTGACTGCCGCAATCGTAGATTATACCTAGTAAAGTATCTAAATGCCCATTATTAACAGCAATACTTACAATTAAAACTATACATGAACCCTTATATACAATTTTGACATATCTTTATCTTACAATGGTTACCATTGGATTATTTTCTTCTTCCTTCCTTTTAGAATCGTTTACTATGAAACATGCGATAAATACAATAAATAACATATGCGCGCCCGACTTTTGTACCGCAAGAAATGGATTCTCGGGCCTAAAAAATGTTACTTTAACATACCCATTTGCCCCGTGAACGCTAATCCGGATTACGGAATCCGGGAATTTTTTGCTTATGGAATCTGGAATCCCACTAACTATTGTAATCCCTAACCCAAGCTCCAGTGTCCACAAGTCCGGATTCCAGTAATGGAATCGTGGAAACCACAGCGTGGAATCCAAAGTCCGAGTCTGTTATGGATTACTTAACATTGAGCGAGACCTAGCCATATTATCAAATTAACCCTAAACCTTTTAGCTTATATAATTCATTGCTACTTCTAGTAGAAAGAGTGACCCAAATAGAAACGCTGGGCGCAGTCGCTGATATATCAACGGTACAGCAGTGCAAAAAGTTCTTTTCGGCTTTTGTTGGTACTGACTCAACAAAAGCTTGTAGGCTTTTGTACGAAGGATCGCGACATGGTTGCGCGTGCTTGAATTCTAATTTACCCACGGCCTTCTTCGCCTTGAGGTATTTAGTTTGAAATCTGTATGGTTTGATGGATTTTTTACGTGGGGTGTAAATTTTGATTGGTTGAGATCAGTAATTTTGTTTTGTAGTCTTATCCAAAAAAGATAGTTTTTTTGTCCGTTTGTGTTGTGAGCGTAAAGGCCCAGTTGCATTGTTCTCATCACGGCCTAGAATTACTGAAAATTACTCACATTTCGAATAGATTTTTTTACGTGGGGTGTAAATTTTGATTGGGTGAATCAGTAATTTTGTTTTGTATTCTTATACAAAAAAAAAAGTTTTTTGTCTGTTTGTGTTGTGAGCGTAAAGGCCCAGTTGCATTGAACGCCTCAAGGCCTAGAATTACTGAAAATTACTCACATTTCGAAGAAAACAAAGTTGTCTGTATTACGACCCAAATAAAGTCGTCATTCTGTTCACAGAAGCAGTCTTTTATCAGAAGTTTCTGTGGCACTCGACTTTCGTAAAACGTAAGTTTTGATTTTAACTTGCGGTGAGTCAAGTTCTCAATATCTCTTACAAGTTGTAACGGAAAATTTTGAAGTGCATTCATCACACTGCACACTGCAGCACCACACAAACTTGCACTTGCATTTTATGGTCTTCACTTCCTGAATTGTCTGATGCCTCAGACCGCAAGCATTGCACAGAGATTTACATTTATCGGTGGATACCTCGTCTCCCCTGCATATCCTTCCCAGCATTCCAGGCGAACCTACGGTGCTGTTTCGCACGCAATAGTTGGGAGAGGAATCAAGATATACCAGCTTTTTGTCTTTTGCAGAAACAGCTCGACGCAGATCCCTGGTGATGCGTTCTTGCAGCTTGTTTTCCACAAATTTGACTCTAGCAGCAGCACCGTATATCTTCTTGAGGTCCGATCCTACGTTTTCAAAAGCCCCAAGCTGCTTCCAGCATGATTTTAAAGTGCAACTTCCGGATAAGCCATGGCATTTGCATTCTCTCCTAAGGTTTGCTCGAACAACCTGTTAACAGAATATGATGGCCATCATTGGACTTCCTGTATAGTATCACTTAAAGGTAATGTCAAAATTTAAAGGAAAAGACTAGTAACGTCTATTTAGTGTGGCACTCGTTTCTTTCCATAGATTCAAGTCAGCCGCTATGTTGCACAGCATAATAAACAGTGCTACGAAAGAGCATTCAGTACAGAAGCATGCACTTGAAATGTCATCATTAAACTCATATGTCAGAGCTTATGCCTGATCCATTTTGTACATAACCGAGCTGCTTAAAGGACGATTAGCGCAAATGATCATGGTTTAACAAGCCCTCCGCATTGAGCAAAACATTCTCATGGGACTAAAGCACCTTGCAAGGGGCACCCAACGACGGCTTCCTCCTAAGTACATCGAAAACACTTTTTTGGCTATCCAGAGGACTTTTAGATCTCTAGGAATGTATACTTAGCGACGCTAAATAATTTGTAGCTGTTCGGCCATTCTAGGGTAACGTGAGTCTTTCTTCGAAATTACAAGGGCTTGAGTATTGTTTTCCCGAAAATTTTAGACTGATACAATTTGATTTATTACGAAAGTGAGACATTTTCTGATTCCTCTATCCATCGCATTTTTGAATCCGAAAATTTTAGGTTCTATTTTTCTTCTACGAAAAACAGCCTAACTTGGGACGTGAAATGCGAAAATTAAACTTCAGAAAATCGTAGGGAATTTATTAGATAAGCCTCTAAAATTGTACTTGAATGGAACGTGACGCTAACAAAGCAGTGGAGCCAAAAGGGCCGGCCCATTCCTATGGTCGCGGGTACCACCTGGGTAGCTACTAACAGTAAGACTAGACTTGCCCTAATTACAATTTGAGCAACTCGGTCCATCACAATGAGGCATTGTTGTGTCCTTGCTTTATGCGGCGCGGTTCCGGTGCGGATGGACCAATGAGCGTAACTAGTAATCAATTGATAACGGACGAGGAAGCCAGAGGGCCAAGTAGTAATAAATAGTTTTAGTTTGTTTTTGCATAAGAAACTGTTCTTTAAGTAAGGCGCAAAAATATCCTTTCTCGAGGAAGGGAGAGAGAAAGACGTTAGTTCTAAGGTTGTAAGTATATTCAAGTTATTAATTTTTCTATCCTCATGCGTCTCTTTTTGTTTCTCTTACCTTTCTTCCGACTTCATTGTTATGCAGATTAAAAGCCGTCCTAGCGTCATTCCCCTTTTCGAGCTTGTCTATGAAACGCTTTGTTTCCCTCTCTCCAAATTTCACATTATCACTGCAACCGCCCCATGTCCAGTCATCACTCGTCTTTTTTGGTTTCTTTATCACAGCGCAGGTACATCCGGGTATTTTCCCCTTCTTACACTGCTGCGTGATCTCATGGGTAATAGCCGCTGAGCTGATTGCGTGGATGAACGCCGTCTCTCGAGTGGCTGCCGTAAAGTAATCAGAACAGGTTAATCCTTTGTTGGGTAACACATGCATTAGCAAAGTAATAAATCTAATCTCAATCTAGCTTGCGTAGCAAACGTTTCCGCTCGAGCTATTGCGCGAAAATTGGAGAGAGAGCAAAGCTTTTGCGCCTGATTAACTTGAACGGAAACCCTTGCTAGACAGGCTTATCTAAAGCTTTTTTCGAGTCTGATTGGTATTGGTGTTACGGTATGTTATTGCGCGAAACACCGTCGGGCGAAAGCACCTCAATTCGAGTAATTATAGTGATGAGAAATTAATGCGCAACACGTACTAGTTTAGGCCAGCGCATTTAACAAAACAAAAATAATAGCCTAAATTATGATAGAAAAATGCCTGAAATGCCTTAAAACAGAATGAGAATCCCAGAGAGAGAATTCGAACGATTAAAAGAATTATGTGTTATTTGTGGAGCCAAGGTTATTATGCTGATTTTTATTCCATCTAAAAGGCTTTTAAAATCAAAAGAAAATTCACCACCGCAAATTAGGCTCAAGTCCTTTTCTATAATTTCTCTACACTGACCGATTACCTTCAGAAAATAGGTGTTCTGTTTCACCCTCACTGCCTCACATCTTTTTATTTATAAAATTCACAGAGTAAGCTGTTTCTGTGTGTTTGCCAGTCTACTCTCACTCCATCTTTAGGCGTACGCAAACCATAATTCTTACTATATAAGTTTCCACCAAGACTTTTGTCTTGAAGCAATTTCCCGAAAGAACAGCAAAGACAAAGAGACAATAGGCTATTATTTAAAAATTGAACGTTTCTATACCAACTAACTCTTTGACGTTCCGCTTGCTTAAGAATATTCAAAGTACTTCTTGAACGGGAAAAGGCGCCTCAGTAACACAAAATAAAAGAACTGAATTGAAGATATGTGAGTTTTCTCAAATAAGCTTCGTGACATGATTGAAAAGGAGTCGAATACAGTCTGTGACCTTTACAATGGTTCGCATCGCTAGATCGGCTAATAGCTATTTATGCTTAACGGGGATAATGAGTCCAATACGTGTTTAATGGTGTCAGTGACTCGAGACAAAGGTTATCGAAATCATCTGATATTTTATTTTTGGTACGTAAACTGTAGCTATCAGAGATAACGTTTACTGTCGGATTTAAAGCTTTCAGTTACAGAGATCCAATCCACTCTCTAAAGGTTTGCATTCGCTGATAGAGGTGAATTTGAATTTTGCGCTCACCAATTAAAAGGCACAAAAGGTAAAAAAAATCAAAGAAACACGATACCATCAAATCAAGTCAAAAGATCACGAGGGTTTTTGGATAATTTAGACAGTTTTACAGGGATCTCGGAAATCTTTTAAATCAAATCAGTACTGTAACTGATGGTATGTGACTACGTCGCACATCGTTTTGCCATCTCCGCCCGCAAATAGCAAGAGCTAGACGAGGTGGGCAGAGTGGAAAGGTTACAGCAGTTATAAATATATATTAAATTAAAAGAAGCTATGAAGATGATATTAAAGTAAAGTAGTTACTTGTAAGACGGAGCAGGCCACAATACTAGAGGATCTTTTAAAATTTGCGTCCGTTGAAATTTCTAGTAGTTCGTAATCTCGGCGATACTGACAACAAGTGAAGGCTTGTTCTCAGGGGTATTGATCTTTGATATTCAGCCAATCGTACTGAATGTATTAATAAGTTTACCTGTCACTTCGCTTTCAAGTCATTTCGCCCCTGTTGCTTCGCCCCCTATTTTCGAGTCATTTAATTTAGCACGCTTCAAATATAATATTCTTTCTATAAGCCATAAAGCAAAACAAGCGCGGTTCAATTACAATATCCCCGTTGTTTAAGCCATGAACCAAAACAGGCGTGTTTCAAATATAATATTCCTCGTTCTCGAAACAGGGGGCTAAGTAAACGGGGCGAAATGACTTGGGGGCGAAGTAAGTCCCTTACAACAAACCTACCATATGGTAACGTTGTTTTGACAAAGATGGGCAGTTCCTTAATCACATGCTTGTCCAGCGTACAGTTCCAAATATCGTTCTTGAACTGTCTTTGGCATTCCTGAAGCCCAAGACGACCACCTGCTTTCACGAAGCTCAACAACAATGGATAAGCCTAAAAAAGAGTTTTTAATCAAGCGGCATAAATAAACGATCACTTAAGGAATTATCGAATCTCTTTACAAAAGGTATCAGTTACACAGTTTAGAATACGATTTTTACGTTCGCCGAAAAACATGCAAGGCATTTAACAGTGCCTATGTATCCACGCAACTCGCCCCTGGCCCCAATGTTTAGTCGATTAGCTCCCAAACTCAATTGCCATTTCAAGTTGAAACTGTTCTTTCACTCTTGCCTAGTCTCGCAACTAAATCCATTTTTAACACTTTATGTTGCTTTTGTGATCAATAAACACTTAGACGGGAAGGCTAGAGAAATTCAATTCCATTCTTTTGCAGAAGATAACTTTATGTGCAGATTCACACGAAAAGACAAACATCTAGTCTATTCTATGAAACTTTCTTGAAAAAGTGTTGTTTTTCCTTTTTCAAACACCGCAGCCAAAATGCCGCTGTATATATTAACAATTACCACGAACAAACCAAAAATTACCTCTTGTCCTAGAATGCTGGCGGATCTGTTAAAAGAATTACATGTATTGTTAGAAAGTTGATGAAGCCAAACTGACTCTTAAACAAGGTATTCAAATACAATATCGCACTATAAACCGCAATGCCGCAAATTAGAATACACAATCCTAAACAAACTGATATGTGCACTAAAAGTAGAAGGATTACTACCGGTTTTTTTTTGTTCTATAAAGTGTGTCAAATTTTAATTAAAGATGTTATAACTCATATGTGTTGTTGGTATAAACAAATTGACTTTACTAATAACTAAGTTAAACAATTCAATGTACTTAGAGGCCATGGAAATTTAGACTCTTGAAAAGTTCTCTCACTTTTATCATTTTGAAATCTACCCTCAACCAATGCAATTGTTTTTAGGTAATCAAACATAGCAACTTTAAGAGCTGATCGTTCTTTCGCATTTACTCTCACGTCAATTTCTCTAAGGTTTGCTAAATAGCTAGAACTCAAAAGAGTAATTTTTGTAGCAATCTGTCTGGCCTTCGTTTCACATGGTCGCTTTTAACTACAGACTGACTTGAAGTAAGTTGAAGTCATGGCTCAACTCCTCGACATGAAATTAATTTGACTTTGTTGTGAAGTTGAAGGATGGCGAATGTTGTTAAAAACCAAGAGATAGCGACACTGGTACCCTGGTATAAATACTCGAGTCTCTACATTCCGAAAACTTAAGAACTAAAAAACGGAACAAACACATGAAATCGAGACTTAAGACTCACTGCAACGCTTTCGAGATTTCAAGAACGGAGTATCTGAGATCCATGATCCAACTTGCTAGCGGATCATGAACCCAAATTCGTGAGGCAAAAGAAATACAGCTTTTTCTCTTGTTATACGGAAAATAAAGTGCTCTATCTACACGATTAATAGTTTGAAAGAACATGCCCATAGGCGTTAAAACTATTAACTCACAGCAACTATAGATTCACTCACTTGCTTCTGCTTAAACCGCGATTCACACAAACTACAGCCAACACCATAATCGCTGCAGCCAGCTTCATGATCAACTCCAAGATTTCGGTACCGTCCGTGTGAGTTGACTTGATGAGTGAAATGCCGAAAGGCTTGTGAGGTCTCGAGTTCCTTTATGCGGAGCTGAAAAACAAATAAACTCATTACTAAAACACGCCGAACAATAGCAAATAACTATTTTATGCAAAACCCTCGCCCGTAAGTGGGTGGAGGTGTGAAATGGCGGCATGAAGTCATCAAGGGCGAGGGCTTTTTAGTCGACTTGAAACACAATAGTGTTGTTATCTCATTATAATTCATTAATCTCTGATAATCTACACGATGTCTTTTTGTTTGCTTGATTTCTTTTTTCTTTTCTTTTCTTTCCTGAGACGGCAAGTTGTAGTCTCCCGCTTAGCTCTGCTGCCCTTAAAGCCCAAAATAAGTTCGTTTAATTCAACGATGATCGGGGCATTCGGGGTTGCGAGGCACAGGGACACTACGTAGTTATTACAAGTAGTATTCACCATTTTGGTTTTGCGTTTACTAAGAACATTTTCCTGTCTCGTTTAGTCACCACGGTACACAGAATAAATGTAGCCCGTTTCTTCTTTTTCTTTCAAGAAATAAATTATTTCAGAGACAGTTGTCATCAAAACTCGACCATCACTGAAAATCTTCACCACCTAATATGTTTTACGGGTGGGGCCTTTAAGCTGTTTCACATACAGAATGGACCTAAATCAGAACTAGCAATTGAGTCTACACAGCAAGAGAAAAGAGAAACAGAACCGCAGCAGGGTTACTGCTCAGTTGCATGGGAGGGGGCAGGACTGTGGAGCGAAAGGTGTCTCGGTTTAGAGATATCCAAAAAACGGACATTCGCGTGGCATGGATGACCAATGGCGGTCAGATGTAAAGTAGGAGACGCAAAGAATGTCCTCTTTAGTAATTTTGTCGCTACCTACGTTTGACACTTAAAAATGGAGCCTTCTAAGACCAAAGCAAAATGCTAATGTCTCACCACCAAACTTCACCCTCGAAGAAAACTTATAAAGAGGAAATCATGACCAAGAAATCAAAGGCTCCGTGACTACGCCCTTGAGTTTGATGACGAGAGTACTTCACTGATCGCACGTGCAATAACTATACACGTGCTACAAGAATTCTAACCACCTAGAGACCGCTACATCGACCGCGTCCTCGAAGGTTTTGTGGGTTCCGCGTTCTAGGAATTCGCTGTTTCCGAGCCCATTTAACCAAAATTTCTAGATGTCAGCCAAACTGCTTTGCAAAGTTAGTTAGTGAAGATGAAATCGTCAATCCCTGTAGTTCCGTCAAGAAAATTGGTGTTAGTAATGTGAGTGTAGATGGTCATAAAGGCGGCTTGCTTTCTTCTGTTGTTACCAGGGACTTACAATTTGTTCCGCCTAAGGCTGGCTTTATGACGCTGCTCGGAAGAACCACATCAAAACCGATTGCAACAGTCCGTTGGTTCCCCCGCGAGAAATTCGCTTTGAGGCCAGGCTCTAACAACAAAAGGAAGTGACATAAGAAACGAAATTTCGTAACATGTCCCAAGTTCGAGATCCGCTTTTTGTGCGAAACTGGATTGTTCCAGATCCGTCGGTCCCCTATTAACCTCACGTATGGGAGAAATTGATATATTGGCTCGACGGTTGCTTCCAAGTTTTGACCGAGGGTTAAAGTTGACTAGCGTCAAAACTTACAAATGCTCATTAAAAAGAAAAAAAGACAAACAAACAACAACTTCACAACAAATTACTGTCAAAAGGTTTAACCAGCACATGTATAGACCATTTAAGCAGGGAATCTGACGGAAGATATGTTTACGTACGTGAGCGCTATCTTAACATCCTGTTTTTGTGTTGCGGGTACGATATAAGCCGCCCTACGTACCAGAATTATTTTTCTTCCCGCCACGAGGCGGGATGGTTTGAGGTCGAGCGCCATCTTCGGGAACCCGAAGCCGCGAGGCTCGCACCGAAACTGGAAATCGATATAACGCTGCATTTAAGTCTCTGTCACATAGGGTAATGTGAAGAAATCAAAGAAAAAAATGTCAAGATAAAAAATAAAAGAAAAGTAAGGAAAAACGCCCGTGCGGAGAGAGAATCACAAGACTAAAGTGTGTATCTCAAGTTAGAAACGCTACTTTTAGACTAATATAGGATTACTCAGAATGTGCGATCATAATATTAAAATATTTAATGTTAGTTTTATCATTTACACTAGATAGTACAAAATTGCGTACGCATAACTATATGTCAGTAATATTTATAATCCAAATTATTACTACCTTAAAAATATTTTTCGTGATAGCATTTCTCGTCTCTGTCTGTTTTTCTCCTAGTGCTATGTTTAATTTCATGTTTGTCGGTTTGTTCTGTATTCACTGCACCGCATTTTTCTCTAATATGAGCAGACAAACTTGAAACTTGAACTTAGGAACATAACAAATACAAACCACAGTCTGAAATAAAACTGGCACTTGTGATAAAACTTTGCCTTGTTGTATATGAGCCGTGCAATAAATATGCATATTTACTCCAATTTCTCCTACCTTAATAGCAAGTCCCTATAGTTTCCCTGGCTTTCGACCCTTTTCAAAATGAACTCAATCAACTATATTATGGGCAGCCCGTGGACCGTTCCCTTCTTATCAGAAAATGAGCAAAGCGCTGCGGATTGATCGAAATATTCAACAATATAACTGTTGTTCGAACCGTTCATCTTAACAGTGCCGAGAGAAATATAATTAATTTTTAAGACACACCGCTCAAACAACCTCATTAAAACCTTGACCTCACGCGCTTATTAACTGATCGGGTGATTCTTTTTTGCCATTTAAGGGTGAAAAACATCAGTGATGAAAACAAGAATACGCTTTCTTTGTTGCTCTAAAGATGTATTGATCCACCGTGGTCCTAACACTTGTGTGAAGGACAATACACTGTCGTCTACTGAGTTATGAAGGAATCAATGCTTGAAAAGTGAGCTCATTTGCCTTCAGGCGCCTCTTGTGTATGGCGGCATTTGACTGGAGCCGTAATCGGAACTTCTATGGGCAAGTTTTCACACAAAAAGATAGACCTGCTCGTATAAAAGGATTAAAGCACGAGAAGCCTTGTTCTTGTTTGTTTGTGTTTTTCTTTGCCTGAGAACCTGGTCGCAAACGAGCGTCGAGCGAGAGGAACTGGGAAGAGGCAAACAAAAAACGCCACTTTGAGCTGATGTCGACTACGTACGTTGTCTAGAACTTGCTCGTGTGCACACTAATTGGCTTACATTAAGTCACAAGTTGCTTTTAAAAGTGAAAAGTATTAAACGACGTCTCATCGATTTTCAATCTCTTCGGTTTTTGCTAAACGCTGCTGGTATTAGAAGTCTAATTCAAGACAAAGACAATCCAAAGAAGAAAACAAAATCAAAGACATAAACAAAAGCCAAATTCTAGTTTCGTTCGAACAGGATGTTGGCGAGAAATTAAATGCTTTATATCAGTCTATTAGGATATAATATAAATAGATCATTGACTAACATTGAAAGGAATCAAAGTTATTTTCGCGGTCTCGCCACATCTCGTAAAGCCGCAAATAAATACAAATTAAATTTTATTTATAACTAGGTAAGTGGATTACCACAAAAACGTGCATCGCACTAAGAAGCGAACAAACAAAGGAACAAAAACAAAAACATCAATCGACAAAAACTAATTACTTGTCGAAGGGAAAGAAACGCATGCGAACCCTTTAACCGCAGGGAATTGGATAGTAATCTGCGATTATTTTTCATATTATAAGTCCTTTTCATATATCCTTTTTTCCATATTTTTGTATCTTGGATACCAGAGCTCTTCTCGTTCAATTCCTTCGCTCCCAGAGAGACAAAAAATGTGTCCTGTGGCACTCATGGAAATATTTATACCAAACTGAAAATAATAAAAAGGGATTCCTCAAGAAAATTTCTTTATTTTATGAACTCTAATAAGCCATTTAGAAGGTTACTGGTTGTGGTTCGAAGTAAGTGACATTCTTTAACATTCTGCTGCATTAATTGAATAGAACATTTCAAATATTCATACTATTTAACTAACTCTGAAACGTGCTTTCAAGATTACATATTTGAAAATGATTGTAAATTTTCTACTCTTTTCAGCTGTCTACAAAGTAAGAAAATTTTACATTGTATTAATAGAGTGTTTCCCGGCTAGCCAGTATAGACGGATTGTTAAAGCGTTCATTGGACTTCTATTATGAGAACGCGTGTCGCATTCAAGAAAGTTCGAGTTTGCTGGGTGTTGCATTATTCCTACAATACTGGCGGAAGAAACATAAAACAACAGCATTCAGGTATCATTTTGGGCAAGAATAACAAAGTAAATCGCCTTCGTAGTTACTAGCCGGCTAGCAGTCTCCGGTTTAGAGCTCACTCAGTGATTTAGAAAAAGGTCTACTACAGCACTGACTTCACTAGACTACGAGTAGTCCCCCATTTTTCCTCAGGGATAGTACAGCGAGCGAAACGTGAGCGCGCGTGAAAATCACCCCACGCGAGAAAAGGCGACACTCGTGTCGCCTTTTTCTCACCGGAGCTCTGAGAAAAGTGCATGAGAATTGACGTTGGGAATCCTTGAGAATATAATAGGTGATGGGGGTATGTGAGTAAGGATGGGAAAGCACAAGACAGGAGGTGGGAGTTCTAAAAGGGTGGGAAGTGGGAGAAATAGGTGGAAATTACGCATCCCCAAATGATTATTTCACAATCGAAAAAAGGGCAAAAACCGAAGAAGCCAAGAAAAAAGAACCTCGGGAGCCGGAAATGCAAGCTACGGGAAGAGGAGGAGATTTAATAGACCTCTAGTCTGTCCGGCCACATAGCATGCAGCCTCACAGAGTTTTCGTCTTGGAAGACCCTACTAAGAGAAAAATACTGCAAATCATCCAGCTTTAAATCCTAATTGGATTTTCTAGAAAATTCTAGAATGATCCGGCGATCAAGACACCATAGCGATAGTCTTGCCCTTCGTGTGTTAGTAATTATCTTCTGAAAAAATAATCAGACGCTATTATACATTATGTGAAAAATATTTTGATATCGAAGAAATAACTTCGACAATCTTCAGGACTTGAACCTTGCTACCATCAGAACGTTTATTTAGTCTCATATTGAGATGTCGGCCATTTAACCTTGTTTCACCTGCACACTGGGTCGGTGGGTTTCCGTTGCCGGAGAAAATGATCGAACGAGCAAGCATTCGACCCCGTTTTAACATTCCACTAAAACCAGAAAATTCGGAATTAATACTACTTTGCCCCGTCGTAGCCCGTAGTTTGTTGAGATAACTGCGTAATAAGCACGTTTTTGTTTGAATTACTATGAGGTCAAAATGAAGCTCACATTTTGCTTCCACTGAGTAAATAACAGCAAACAAGATTATCATTTTTTTTTCTTTTTTAGCCCCTCTGCTTACAAGACTTAAGGCTCTCTGCTTATCTCTAAATTCAAATGCTTCTAAAAATAGATATCAATGTTACTCACACTATTTGTTTGCTGAATGTTTCATTTGAGTGTCCTTCACTGAACACTTAGTTATTTAAATAGAATTTTTAAGCTTGTTGTTCTTGTTTATTATATAAACCTTAAGACGCCTTGAATCGGAAGTATTAGCATAGTTTCGAAAAAAGCTTTTAATTCGATCAAAAATCTGCGAAACGCGTGAGCTAAGCGTAAAAACCAATGTTGATGGACAAGCTGCATCTGCTTGCAAAATTTTCGTTGCAATTCAAGTGCTTTCCAGTCTAGGTTTTCTATCTGCTTTTCGCTGCGGATACTCTTTTTAACCAAAAAAACTCTTTCTTTTCGTAACGAAATAAATCGAAGAAAATTAAACAGCGAAATCAGACGACTTAGTAAGTTTTTTGTAGCGGCAGAAAACTAGTGGTGTACTACTATGTGCGACAAGCTTTTTAAATAGAGGGCAACAAGCCGGCTTACCTTTTGACTAATAACTTGAAGTGGTTTGACTTAACAGCCGTATTCTGTCCTCCAATGTCCAGTTTTTCGCAGTTATTTTTACGATATCTCACTAGAGTTAATAATGTTGTTTGCATCATAGCACAGTCTTGAAATGACTGAAATTACAAAATATCAATCAAAGCTTTCAACGCATTTTTCCCCAGTCTCTCTCGATCGATCTATTTTTGGTTCAGTCTCCTTCCTAAAATCCGAGTTGATGATGCAAAGGCTCATGAAGTAAGGTGCTTTTACATTGTCGATGGCCGGTATTATCCCTATAATAGGAGATCACGATGCCTCTTTAGCTGTTGAAGATAGTTTAAAGAGGTTACTAATCATGCCCAGCCCTTGATAACAGTATGTGTTGTTCTTATTGACCTAGACCGTCCATCGCGTCCTAAAAAGTGCATCAACTCAGGGCACGACTTCCTTAAAATAATCCGGCTTTCCCGGAAGAAATTTTCCTTCCGCGGTTCATTTTATGTCTCCACTTCGTGCACCAAATGAATCAAATTTGAACGACTTTGCACGACATTTAACAATCCGCGTTGTACTTTGTCCTGAACTATCACCAACATGAATTTAGTGCCTTATTAAAACCTGTTAGTAGTGTAAATTGCAAGTATAAGAGCACGTTCTGGCGTTATCCAAATTTACTCCCATCTTAGTTTCAATACTCTTAATAGGCCATAATTCGTTTGCAAATAACCGTGCGTAATTTGCCGTTACGGTAGTAGAGTTTTCAGTATTACTTTTTGACATGCGTACACACACAACGTGTGCCTTTTTATTCATGATAAAAGGAATGTTTTCTACTCAAAGATATACCCACCCACATTCCAAACGTACAGTCGGGCATTAAGAACAGCCAAAGGGACACCTTAAACTGCTAGCTAATTATACAATGCCATGTCTAGTTTTTTTTGTTTAACCTAATTATGATGTCAATTGACTTTTACTAAAAGTCATTAGGGTAATTTCTATAAGCAGGTAATAGTCATCATGTGCCACTAAACAGCTTGACTGTATGATTCGTGAAATGTAGGAGGTTTAAGGACTGTCCGCTAAACGCCATCAAATCTCTGGCACCTGGTCCACCGATCACTTGCCGTTTTAGTTAGTGATGTATTAATGATCCAATTAAACTTAGGCGAGGTATCCCTACCAGGAATAGAGTAAAGAAATAATGACGTCGCAAAAACTAAACTTGTCAGATTATGGCGTCTGGTACTGGGATAATTAACATCCGATAGCAAAATAGAAAAGGCCTACTCAATGCCAAACACCAGTACTTTCTTGCAGTTTAATCATTTACTTAGACAGTGATATTAGGCGCGTTAATTTCGCAGATACTAATGTAATTTGTTAGGTCAGATTTCTTACTCATTCTATACATGCGGTTAGTTCGTAAATTTCGAATGTTAATGCCATAGTAAAAGCTTAAATAATAATAATAAATGTGTGTCTTTGGGCAAATCGAGTCCACTTTTAATATCGAGACGAAAGATTTGTTTATCATTGATTTATCTATTCATTTTCTTTCTATTCTTTTTCATTCACTTCGCCCGGCCATACTTGACGGCATACGGACGCAAATGACTGCGGCTGAAGAACAACTGCTTCCCATTATGTCTGACATTATAAACCCATGAAGGATACAACATGTCCCCAAATCCCTACTGCAGTGGTGGTCAGCACGAAGAGTGATGGACGCTATCGACTGCTGTTCGCATCAATCACTTTCCCATTAAACCAATGAAAGATGCGACAACACGCTATTTATAGTTAGAGTTTATTTGTTAGTTACTGTTTTAGTACTTAAGGTTATTAAGCCGCTGCTGTTGGGTCCATTACGTTCTGGTTATTGCCTACTAGACGGTCTATTGCTGAAAAGGATAACAAAATATTTTGACCACACGTATAGAAAAAATAGAAAGGTACTTGCTAAAGAGAAGGTTGAATATATACAGAATATAATTTTTTACTAACCAAAGCATAGAATTATAGAAAATTTCGCTTAACATAAATTCCATATATTGTTTAATCTCATGGTTTTTACCTCGTTTTTGCATAGTACGATTCTCTTCCTTTTTTACGGAGTCAAAAATTACTTAGTGTCACAGTTTTAACTCCTTTAGTTACATAATTCACAGAACGGGAATATCTGAAAAGGAAAACTGATATAAAAACAAAAAAAAAGATGTAAAATGAATATCGCGGAAAAAAAATTAAAAATGAGTAACGAATAATAGTGATCAATTATCAGCTTCCACTCCCGACATTTTAGACACATCGAGATACTTCATGTCCCCAAATCCCTATCGCAAGGGTGGTAATTACGAAGAGTTATGAGGGGGGCGTAAGGGTTTGCGGTATTGCGGTATTGGGTCATTTTTGGTGCGGTGTTGCGGTAATTTTTATTTCAAAGTACGGTATTGCGGTTTTCAGAGTCCAAGCGGTTTGCGGTAAGTTTAAATTTTACGCCGCGGTAGTCGGTGAAAAAATCGTTGTGTCGCGGTATCTGCTTCTTTTTCATGACAAGAGGATACAAAATAAAAAAAGGTCTCCCTGGCTAGCCTGCGTGACCTGTGTGCTGATCGGGATTGTATTGCGCAAACAATGCAGACAAATCGTATGGCTTCTAATTTCAGTTAATACTTGATATCATTAACGACATTAACTTTTTCATCAATGATACGTAAACATATCGCGTAGTCAGCTTGGTTAACCTCCTTTACACCAATGTTACCACCACTTTCGTGCCAGTCGCCAAACAATGAGAGCGATCCAGAGGGTCAACTAAGTGATCAGTCAGAAATTCCAGCAAATAGTGAGGTCAGTGAGATCGTTATAAATTGCGTAGTGTCGAAAGATAATCTATAAAGATGGTGTGGTCTATAAATTACTACTTGTCCTTCTCGTTGTGCATGCAGGAATATAGAATGTACTAGTATCCGTGTGTGCTTACCCTACGTAGCATTGTAGCCCAGGGGGTGGTGGTGGTGAGGGGGGGACTTCCTGATAAGAGGCTAATGAAGATGTGCCGCTGGATGGGGTCGCATTTTCACGACTGGATTGACTATAATGGGGTCGCATTTTCAGAGAGTTTTTTAGAATGGGGTCGCACATTTTCTGCTTTTTTTGGGGTCTGACAGTTCTTCATATTTACGGTTAGCAAAGTACCAGAATGTTTGTATTGAAGATGAAAAGTAAAGTGTTGTTCATTCAATCTAAAACAAAGGTCAATTCATAAAAATAGAAAGTGACGAAGTTGGGATCGAGAAAATTAAATATTTGTTCAAATGACTAAGATGGGGTCTATAATTGGCCACAGAATAGAGACTGTAATGGGTAGGGGCTCTGAGAGGCCAGCGGCACATACCAACAAAAATATTACCCCAAGTACCCACCCCAGGCATGGCAGTTTTACATGGTTTTGTCAGCAGCACCACTGTGAGCGGCGAAGCGGTGCTCCTGCCCCAATCTCCTCGCCCACGCCCGCCTTATTTGGACTTATTATTTAGCGCGCCCTAACCAAAACCACCATGCTACGCAGGCTGGTGTGTACTGTGTGCCCTTCGAATCAAAAGGCAGCCGGGTCGTCGTTTTGAAACCCTCAACACAGAACCGAGTTAATTGTGAATCTGAAACAACCTTATAAGAGTCAACTGTTTTCCATCCGTTTATGATCCAGGTCAGTAATATATAAAGTGATACTAGAAAACTCCTGTTGTATCATTTAGTAAACGTATACATGTAATAAACAAAGCTAAACGAGTGCGATGATATTATGTTTATCGTACACTTGACATCGACGCACCTTGATTTGGAAACTCTGACATAAAGGTATTATTTCTATTTGAAACGAGGATTTGTAGTATTGACAACGTCAACTTTTTGCCATTTGTAACTGCGGTTTCGGTATTTGGCTAAATTTTGATGCGGTATTGCGGTATTCTCGCGCTAGCACGTGCGGTATTGCGGTATTCGTACCCCCCTTACGCCCCCCTCAGTTATGGGCGCCATTTACCGCGGTTTTGCATCAATCGCTTTCCCGTAATAGGCCCATGAAAAATAAGACAACACGTCCCCAAGAAAAGGCCCTATTGCAAGGGTAGCCAGCAAAACGCCTAAGAATCGAGGGTGCATTTGATCGATAGTCATACTCTAGTGATTGCTTGCTTTCACTGTAACGCCATGGAAAATTAAATTCAAAACCGTCCATTAAATTTTAGAAAAGTCCAGAATCTATATAGGACTAAAGAAAAGGTGATAATGCAAAAGACCATCGCCAAGATTCAGTTCGGTGCAATTTTTTTATATGTGAGATGTTCAGAGAAAAGTTTTACCTAAATTTATGGAGCTTTGCATGGCGACGACATGTTGGTGTCCATCTGAGCGCCACCAACATGGCGGTTGAAACCCTACAGAAACATCTGTTACCGAGTTTTGCGGCTATGAAAGTGTGAATTCATCCGTCGAGGAACTCATTAACATAAAAGTAATTCATTTGCCCAATGCAAGAACCGTTTACATAGCAAATACTACGAAATGAGTCACTTTTTTCTAACTTGTATGACAGTTCTAGGCCGCCACGTCAATAAATGCCGTGTGATGCATACTCAACTCGTAAATGCCGTGTCAAGCGTACTAGACAGACTCTGTAACAAAATGGAGAACCCTTTCAAAGTGAAAATTTGAAAACTGTAAGTTGCTATCAGCTCTGATATTTCATGAAAGTAAAACGTGGGATGATCGATAATTCTCTATTTTTGAATTTTTGGTGACGTGTTGTGGAAACCAAAAGATATATGTCTCTTTCTTTTTTATGTAGTCACGCAACCTCTCCTCTCCGCACCTAAAACGTCTGGTGAGGAGACTAATTGTGGAATAGGATTAGATAGATAAATCTAGTATATCCGTCCAATTGACCTGCTGCTGTTCCAATTCCTGACGTCGTTTTACTCATGTCATACCACAGCATACCAAGTCACTTTCAGCGAAAGCAGTAATAATTAATATAAATACGATCAGGCTACGTGGATGGCCTCATCTCTCTTCTGAAGAAGAAAAAACGCGGAAGAGAATTAAATCACTTTTTTCTCCTTGGCAAGAAGATGTGGTGGCTACAAATGCCCGCTGATAATAGTGGACGAAAACAAAGAGATCGACACTTAGTATAGCAAGCTCGGACATAAATCATGAAAGAAGAAAGGTTGGAGGGGGAAGAAGTTTGGCTCATTTCTTTGATTGCATGAGAAAAATATTCTTACGTTCATCGGCATACCGTAAAATTACGAAAATAAGTCCTGAGGCTTATATATTTTCAAAGGCCCTTTTAAGGGACTTATTTTGGAGGGGCTTATATTCGGAGGGAGGTTTGCGTTTCAAAAATCGGGTCAGCTAGCTTATAGTTGTTGGAAATTTACCGTTTTTTCTTTGTATTTGAGGGTTAACTGTTTTCAAGTACAAGCCCCTGGGGGCTTATATTATTCGGAGGGCCATTTAACGGAGGTTTTTTTTTTTGAGTTAAGGGTTTGAGGAGCTTATATTTGGGGGGCTTATACATGGAGGGGCTTATTTTCGGAATTTTACGGTGATTAGAAGCAAGAGAAGATTAATTTTGTTTGACGATTATTTTTACTAAAATACAACCCAAAATACCTTCTAGATTAACCTCTTCATCTTCCGCCGAATCTTCTTTGTTAATTCTCCAGTTGCAATATGA
>CALNXK010000331.1:0-10000 GCA_942486035.1 Porites lobata
CAAATGTTGGTGAGTTAGACATTATTGGTCATTTCCACTGTTTGAATTAAAGGTTGAAACAATTGGTGATTGCTACATGGTGGCCTCAGGATTGCCATTAAGGAATGGAAACAGACATGCAGGTGAAATTGCAAACATGTCCCTTGACTTGCCTCAGCGATGACCACTTTTAATATTAGGCATCTTCCAGGCACACAGCTACAACTTAGAGTTGGGATTCACACAGGTATGTTTATCAGCCTTATAATCTGAACAGTATCACGTTCTTCAAGTTTGAGTTATGTTGCTATCAGAGCTGTTTTCTCTGACTGGACATTTTCAGTTCTCACACATTTCTGAAAGTAATGTTCTTTAAGTACATTCCTTCAGCTGTGGCAATAAAAGCTGTTTTACCTCAGTTGTAATATTGTGCAAATCAACCCTGTTTTGTTTGTCTTTCTTTTATTTTAGGTTTTGTGGTTGCTGGTGTAGTTGGCCTCAAAATGCCAAGGTATTGTCTTTTTGGTGATACAGTTAACTATGCCTCTCGAATGGAGTCTTCAGGGTTTGGTAAGTTATTATATTGTCTGTTAATTTTTGCTTATAGAAATAGAATTAAAAGCATTTGGTAACATATCGGCATCTTGAGACCTGTGGTTTGGTTAAACAACAATGGTTGATAATCAATTTGAAGAAACGACAGCCAAACTTTACAGTTCTCTCAAGCAGTCATCAATTTCACTCATCTCAGAGTGTGTGAATTGTCAATGATTTACACTTGCACCAAGCTTGTTTTGTGTTCTTCTTTCTATTAGTGTGTGTTTGTTTGTGTAAGTTATATATGTAACTTATTTGATAAAATTAATTTCCTTTTGTTAGTGAATAATATTATGCCATGCAGGGTGGCACTAAAGTTTCCAGGAAAGACCCATATCCCACCCCATCAATTCTTTCCGCCTTGAGTTATTGAGAATGTATCATAGACCTCAACAAATTACACCTGGCCCCAAATGTGCAAAGGCTGGAATGTATTATTTACTGCTTGGGATAGAAATTTAGCCTGTGGATTTTTGAACAACTTGGGCCTTAAAAAAAGGAAAAATTGATAGAATGAAATTAATGGAGACATAATAACAAATTATATTATTTTATGATTTCATATGCTTTTCAAACAACAATATCAATACATAATTTTTATTGACAAGTGTCTTTATATGTGACCTTTTGCATCCATTACAAATATTTTCAAAATTAAAATTCATTGTAATGCAAAGAATGATAACCTACAATAATTCTCTTATTTAGCACTTTGCATTCATGTGAGCCCTGAATGCAGAGAAGTTCTTGAACAACTTGGTGGTTATCATTTGGAGGAACGGGTGAAGTGGAAATGAAGGTACTAGTAAAGGCTACAATCACAAAGCAATAGATTTTATTTCTTCAGTTACAGATCTTTGATAACATCAGAATACTAGTAGTAGTAACTACTACCACTACCACTACCACTACTACTACTACTACTAGATTATTATTATGGTAATTATTGCATGATTACGTATTAGTGTTGACCACATATACTTTAGGAGGTCTCAGTTTTCAATGAACAGCTGTACAATGCAAAATGGAATTAACATGACCAGGATCATTACAGTGCTTTTTTGTTGTTTTTGTTTGTTTGTTGTAAGTTTTCCTCATCAAAGGTACCGGTTCCTAAACAATTGTGTCAGTGATTACTTGCCAAAATAATCTAGCATGTCATTCTTATTTTCAAAGCTTCTGAAGACAAGACTGACAAACCTTCTACTTTATCCTCAGGGAAAAGGGAAGATATTCACCTACTGGCTAAGGGGCGAGATGGATTTGACAAACCCCTTCCTGACCTTAACTTACAAGCTGGGATGGATGAGCATGCATTCAAGTAGCTGTTACAGATTTGTTATCTTAGCAAAAGTTTTACTATTTGTTCCTAAAGAAAGCCTTTGAAGGACTTGGTTTTGTTCATTTGAAAATCTTGTATGGTGGAAACTCTCCTCACAGACACCCTCATAAGCGGACAGCTCTACTTATATGGACACCTTCATGAAACCCCATTTTTCCTTACCCCCATACTAACTCTGTCTTTACACTCCTATAAGCAGCCAGGTCTAGTTACGGACACACGTTTTTGTATCCCGAGGGTGTCGACTCGTGAGAGCTTCTACTGTATTTCATAAAGGGAAAGATTTATTTTCGATCATCTAACCTGTTTTTGTTCCTGTCATTAGTGCCATTTTTACTGCCCACTTACTGAAACAACTACTGCTAATGAAAACTGCATTACTGTATGACATGACTGGTACTTTTGTTAAGAGAAGTATGCATTAAGTTTTAGTTCAACAAAAACATGCTCTTCTCTTCTAGTGATCATTTTCTGCATCAAGGCTCATTTTTGTCCTCTCCATTAGTCAAAATGCATCTTAAAGGGAAATTGCTTGTGGATATCTTGGATATTATTGTCATAAAAATCAAGTATAATTTAATAACATCATGTGGCAACCGTAGTTTTCATATATATGTATGACTGCCAGACAGCACTAAAACTTGAGGATATTTAATAATGTAAGAATCATATTTAACTACCAGGTGAAACAAAAGAACTTGTCCCCCTAGTCAACCTCTCAATGGCTCAAAGTAAACTAAATACAACACTAGCACATTATAACCAGAGTTGCACCTTGCATGACTTGCAGCTTATAGTCACAGTCCATCTTATCATTCAACAGCTAGTTTATCATGCTAATCAAAGATTTTTTTCTCTTCAAAAAGTTTAACAGACAAAATTATTATTGTACAGAGACACATAAGGTTTGGTTTCTTTGCTGCCATATCAGGGCTGTCAGGCTTTATGCCCAAATCTTGGCCTCCTTGTTACGTTTGACTCATTTTCAAACTTAGAATAGCCGGCTTATTTTACTGCCATAGCCGGCTAGTAAAGCTTGCTATCAGATGCTGACAGCCCTGCTTTGCAAAACATAAACAGAATTGTGACTTTATTCAGTTATTTACCTTTATTGGCTATGGAATTATTCTTCTATTAAGGTACAATTAAAAATGTTTTTGGATTGGGTTGGTTAGGCCTAGTTTATCACATTACTATTCGAAAATAAATGCTGAAGGAACTTGCTTGGATGCAGTATAGTAGTGATCATTAGACTCTTATTTCTTATTTTAATGGAACTGAGCATGGGTAGGGTAACTGCATCTGAATAATTTATTTTTAAATGTATATTTGTAGCACAAAAGACGACAATTAAGCCTACCATATTTTCTCAAAAGATCTCCACCCCTTTAATAAACAACACACTTCTGAGCAAAAATATCATTTAAGTGCCTTTCCCTCCCTACACTATTGTTGGCACTGTTGCTGGTGAGATTACCAATCAAAAGAAAAAAAAGGCCTTGAAACTAACTTTTGTCCTTTTCTTACACTGTTCTTATTCTATTTTTTAAAAACAAAGAAGAAAGATTACATAATTTACAAATAAGATAATTTTTTAAAGTGGTCCCCAAAGAGGTGATACATTGAATGTGAAAATTACTATGGGCTGTGGTGCTTTTTTTGAGGAACATGGTGAGCTATTCAACAACTGTCTGCATTAGAACAGAAAACTACAGTATTTTAACTTGCATATCTCACCCATTTTACAAGTGCCCATTTTAATCCTAAATATTACACTGCATCTACATTGCAGACTGTGTCTTATGGTTCCAGGCAAAAAAGTTTGCATTTCAACATGCAGTCCCCAAAAAGAAGAAAGATTTTTGTACATAGTTCCTTCACAATACAGTACAGTTGAACACTGCAAAGCCGAAAAATCCATTTTTTAGAATTTACACAAAAGTTTTCTACATTTTAAAACATAGAGTAAAAATAAAGCATCATATTAAGACATAAATATTTATTATTTGAAGATGCTACCTTATCCTTGGTTAAAGTTTTGAAGACTATTAAAAAACCCTTACTGAAATATTGTGTGTGGTTGCTGTTTTCATATGAAATCAACCTACGGTGTATGCAACAAATTCTGTGAACTGCAACTGTCTGTCCTGCTCTGTGGCAATATAAATATGACTGTCGCAGTTGCGAAAACAATCTGTAAATTAGACTGGAAAAAAGTCTCAGAGCTTCAATGGGATTCAAACCAATGGCCTCTGTGTTAGCCCTGCAGTGCTCTATCAACTGAGCTACGAAGATATACACTGAGAGCTGAGGCCAACTTGTTCAAATTTCATTTAGTCAAACCCACAGTCAAACATCTCTGAACACTGCCTTTAGGACAGGCCTCAGTGGGTACAGCAAGGAGGTGACCATTGTAGAGGTTATAACAAGTTAGAGTACACAAACATCCATTTCCCTATCCAGATTTTCCAGGCACTGTTTGTTTGGATCATTTCATTTCACTAATTTCGCTTGATATCTTGATGTGACTGTGTTAGGGACAAATCATACATGTATTTCTACTACAAGTACTTACAGCTGTAATTGGTGTTTCAATGAGCTTATATATATAAAAAAAACAGGAAATTTATTTTGAAAATAAAAAAATTTTTATTCATCAGCAGATTCATCCATATTTGTACCAAATTCAACAGCTCCCATAAATCTCTCTTGCTGAAGCATAGCTTTTGACTGGTCATCATACTTTGGTCCCAGTGTCCAAAGTTTTTCTAGTTCATAAACAGCTCTCATTTCAGGGAGAAAGAAGTGCACAACAATGTTACCTGCAAAACAAGAGAATATTGAAGTTATGGCTCTCAAATGGAAACTAAAATGGGTTCAAATAATTTCAAGACTTTAAACGCTATGTTTGTTGTATACCCATGCTCCATGACACTTGTTTTCAAAATAGTGTCTCACAGTAATTTATACTGGTAGATAGAACGTGTACAGAACACAAAATCGGGTATTAAATTGGATGAGTACTCAGGCCCCAAGTTTAAACATAACCTTCAAGCTCTTCAGACTGGAGTTCATTCATTTCAAGCTTTTTGGATTTTGAATGCTGTTGTTTTTAAAAATTCTTACCAATATCTAAAGCTGCCCAGTGATCATTCTCTAAACCCTCTACAACCACATGGCCATCTCTTCCAATGCCACGCACCTCATGCCCTCTGAACTATAGAGAAAATAGCCATGAGGGTTAGATCATAAGTAGCTATATTAAATCAGACTCAACTCACTTGGATGATGACAAATGCCTTAACGGAAACATTATACATGTTATAAAACTAAAAAGAAAGTTATTTTGTAAGGAAAAACATTCCCACGTCTGTATGTGCTGATTAGTGGGTGAAAGTTCTGGGGGAATAACTGGATCCTTTTTTTGCAGTAAAGGCACAATAGTATTTTGTAAGCTTGAGTTACTTAGACAAGAAAACCTTGCTTAAAATTCGGCTTAATCATAGGTTAACCTTAACAATCTTTTGAGGAACCGGGCCCAGGGCTGTAAAAAACCTGAAGTCCAGCTTGCACTCGTGACTAGCAGTGGCAATAACATATTGCTTGCCTGGGGTAGTCTCATGCTTGTCTCACTTTATGATTTAGTGCAAACATGACATGCCTAGACCTTTGCCCTTCGGGCAGGTGAGTAGGACTTGTCCTGGACAACTGGACAGGGGTCCCGTTCCTGAAAGCCCGATTAGCATTAATCCAGGATTAAAATTTCACAATGATGGGTAAACAATAATAAACATATCGCCCCATATATAACAAAATTTCACCCACCTTTGCACCCAAAATAAACAACTTTAAAATTTTGTGACTTCATAGAGCTATAACCTTCCTATAACCTTCCTAGGAATATTCTTTTCACATTCCACTATTACAGATGCTTTCTGATATGGATGCCAATTCATGGCCTAGCTATAATGAGGCCCTGTTAGGTAAATATCAACAGCGACATGGCCTTGTAACTTTGACATAAGATAGATAAAATGGTGACAACCAACACAGATATATGGGTTGAAACTGCCACAGTAATGAAGACAGGGACATGGGTTTCTCCTGACTATGTGAAACAATATACACTTAATGTTAGATCCCCAGGGAAACAGTTAGTTTTGTTTTCCAAGAGTCCTGATGTTTCCCGAGATGAAGTCTTGAGAAACATCAGGACTCGAGGGAAAACAAAACTAACTGGTTTCCCGATGGACCCATATTTTCTAACCTTTCACTTCAACAGCAACATAGGAATCACCGGAGTGAATCAAAACAGTCGACTTGGTACTTAAAAGAACACAAATAATTTGTATTCATTCAGTGGTTTTGAGAATTAAATTATTTAATTCTCAAAACCACTGACTGAATGATTTACAAAGCACTTTCCTTATAATATCTGCATCTTTTTCCTCCACTAGCTGCTGTTTCTCTTTCAGCATATCTTTGAAAATCATTGCTTTTAAGCCTGAGGCTTTTTGTTTGTGTTGTTGTGTTCAGTCACAAAAAAGAAAACTGGCAGTGTTTTTCCCCCTTTCGGTCACGCCACTTTCCACCATGCTTTGACAACATGCTGTAATGTATCCCGAGCGGGGTACAATTGCTCACATGTATCACAGTCAAGAATCAACCAGTGGCATTCCTTGTTTAGTTGAGTGAAATAGTATAACAATAGGTTTTGAAATTCATTCTAGGAACAACGGAACCCCCTCCCCCCACACAGAGGGCTTCTATAAAATATAGGAGTTGATATTTTGTGGAATAATTAGGGGGAAGTGTATCTTGTCCAAAAAAGGAAGACTCTGCCCTTCCAAAGGTTCATCTTGCCTACCAACCACTTGTCACTCAGGGATCTTTTCATTCCTCCAATCCAGTCAATGAGCATCTGTTATTATATGCCTAAAACTGTGAGTGAGCAAGATAATGCAAATCCTGCATTCTGATTGGTTACCTGAGTGGCTACGTGAGCAGGCAAGATGGGACTCTGGATTTCCTGCGTTAGACCCCCAAGAGAAAGTTTTCTTTTTCGTCATATAATAAATCCTTTGTTGGCCAAGTTTGTTCGGTCAAGATCATGGCTATATCTTCTTGGCCTTATCTTTTTTGCATTTTAATGACCTTGACGAATAAAAATGCAAAAAGGAACTTGGCCAATATCCAGCCATCGCCTATCTTGATCTCACGCTTGGTCATTAACGCATATCTATTCTACTTCCCTGCTAGCAGAGGTCTCTCACGACGTGAGAGACCTCTGCTAGCAGGGAACTACTCTACCTACCAGCTGCTCCAAGTTCTTAGCCATAGCTCGCAAATGTCTCACAGAGACACCGCTAACAATTACAAAGTAGTCCACATAGCTTCGTCTGTCTCCACTTGTCTTAACTACACAGATGTCCATAGCATTCTCTCTTTTTAGGAAATCTACAAGATCCTCTATGTTCATAAAACCATCTTCGTCTAACGTGTACTCAGCAAGGGCAGAATGCAATCTGCCACGTGATGAACCATTGTATTCAACTGCCAGTTCACCTGAACTGAAATTAGAAGTCGCTACCGTCTCGCCAGTTAATATGACATCCTTTTTATCATACGATGTAAAGCTTTTTTTAAGGAAACAGCTTGCAGTACTCAGAAGCCTACATGAAGCTGGTGAAAACTCTCTTGGTAGATCAAGAATGAAGAAGGCACGAGCGTCGCTGCAAATGTACCTTTCTTCAAGGACAGATGAAGCCTTGGCAAACCGGAAAGAACAAAGCCCAAGGCTCAGTGACTTAGAGAATGATGAAAACTTCCTAGCTTTGCAAGATAACATGTCTGTATTTCAGTTCACATGAACTCCGCCATTTTAAGTTGGACCTCGCTTTCATGTCAAATCACAACCACAGGAACACCAGCCTAACTCCCAGAACAGTTAGAAGGGAAAGGGCGTGGCCGCATGGGTGTTTCACGCGGGTGGCAAGTGGCGAAGCTTAGACAGAGTTCAAGAAAGAGAGAGAGAGCATTTTCTGAGAAAAATGAAAAAAATTCCATTAATTGATCATTGTATACTCTCTCATTCCCCATAGAAACTTGGTAGAAAAAATAAAATTGCTGGTTTTCAATGTCACGCCATTCAAAATAGATCGAAATAAAAATCAAAACTGCTCGATAGTTTAAGTCCAGAATCTGGGAAATGAAAGGAGGTAAATATGCAAAGACCCTCGCCAAGGTTCGGTTTAGACGAATATTTCGTATTCGAGTTATCCGAAGAAATGTTTTAGGAATTTGTATGGAGACGCCATGCTGGTACCCACCTAGATGGGCACCAACATGGCGGACGGGAAACCAACAGAAACATATCTTACCGAGTTTTGATACAAAAACGTGAATTTGTCCGTCGAGGAACTCATAAATTAAAGAAATACTTTTTCCAACAAGAAAACTATTAAGTCACTTTTTTAACCTACATTATAACATTACAGCTCTCTAGGCCGTCATATAAATGCCGCGTCACGCAAAAGGGTGAGAAATTAAAGCGTACTCTAACACAAAACCAAGAACCCTTTTGAGGCGAAAATTTGCTGCTCTAATACATCATGAAAGTAAAATCTCAGTGGATTGAGAGTTTTGTGATTTAAATTTTAGTGACGTCATGTGATAATCAACAATAACTTGTCCACAGACGTATTCTCGGCTTGCACTGTCACGCAAAGAAAAATAAAAATGCAAACCATTCAATACAAAAGGACTAGAATCTGGGAAATCAAAAAAAGATAAATATTCAAAAACCCTTGCCAAGAATCAGGTCTGTGAAATATTTCAAATGCGAGATATTGGGAAAAACGGTTTACCTAAATTTATAAAGCTTGGTATGGAAACGCCATGTTGGTGTCCCTTTCAGGAACACCAATATGGCCGCCGGGTACCATCAGAAACATCTGTTTTCGAGTTCTCCTACCAATGCGTGAATTCTTCGCTTAAGGAACTCATAAAGATTACAGTAATATTTATTCTGAGACAAGGGATGTTTAGATTGCAAAATCTCCCAAAATCGGTAATGTTTTTAACCCACATGAGAGCTTTCCCGACCGCCAGCTAAATGCCGCGTCGCGCAAAAGCCTGGAAATTCAAGCGCCCTCTCTCGCAAAACGAAGAACCCTTTCGAACCAAAAATTTGTTTATGTAAAGGGGTTTAGGTACTGTAATACCTTGTGAAAGTAGAAACTCAGAAGAATCGATAGTTTCTTAGTTTGATTGTTGGTGACGTCACGTGCAACCCTAGAATTTCTTTTCTTTTCTTTTTTTTTTTCGACAATCCGACAGTGCCAAGAGAGAGAAGAAAAAAGGAAAGAACTATTTTCTCCTTTCCCCAGACCCCATCCCTTTGTGAAGGAGGTGAACTAGCAGTTTTTACAGTATTTTCATATTATACAATGATGTAAAGGCTACGCGCGCTGTGATTGGTCGTTCCCAAGAGCCATAATGGGACACGAACTATTGGAGTACAGATACATGGATGACGTCACGGGTAACTTGTTTAATTTGTTTGTTCAAAATGGCGCGCAGTTTTGAAAATACTTCTGAGATTGTTTCGGATTAAGCAAGTGAAAGCCTCGAAAAAAGCTAAGCAGGAGCTATTTACAAAGAGGAAAAATGGAGAAAGGGAAACAAAAAGAGTTCTTAATAACTTGAGAAAGCTTAAACTACAAGAAATCTTTACAACAGTTGCCATCGCATCGTGTGTCATCGCTACGAGAGACTCGCTGTTTTGCAAAATGTTTCCGTCATTATTTTGGTTTGAGCAAGAAAAGACGTTGAAAAACTATTCGAAGGAAAAGTCTGCAAGTAAGATAAAGAAAAAAGGAGAAGCAGAGACGAAAAGTAGCGATTGGGACTTGAAAAATGCCTTAACCAACACAAATCTTCGAACAGTCAAGCGATACGAGGTAGGTATGTGTATTGGTCTTTTTTCTTTTGTCAACATTTTAATGTATAGATTTAGCCAGGGCTAAAAGCGAAGCTCTCGATAATATTTTTAGTTTTCTCAGACAAAATATAAAATCGTGT